>CAAKHB010001730.1:36976-51059 GCA_901007665.1 Aeoliscus strigatus | reverse complement strand
GATGGATAAAATGGAAAACTGGAGCATAATGAATCATTCCAAAGCTGGTTAAACTAACCAGAGTCTGTGTGTCTGTCTTTCCTTCTGTCTTTCTTTCCATCTTTCTTTCTTTCCTTCTTTCTTTCTTTCTTACTTTCTTTCTTTCTTTCTCTTTCTTTCTTTCTTTCTTTCTTTCTCTTTCTTTCTCTTTCTTTCCTTCTTTCTTTCTTTCTTTCTTCCTTTCTTTCCTTCTTTCTTTCCTTCTTTCTTTCTTTCTTTCTCTTTCTTTCTTTCTTTCTTTCTTTCCTTCTTTCTTTCTTCCTTTCTTTCTTTCTTTCTTCTTTCTTTCTTTCTTTCTTCCTTTCTTTCCTTCTTTCTTTCTTTCTTTCTTTCTTTCTTTCTTTCTTTCTTTCTTTCTTTCTTTCTTTCTTTCTTTCTTTCTTTCTTTCTTTCTTTCTTTCTTTCTTTCTTTCTTTCTTTCTTTCTTTCTTTCTTTCTTTCTTTCTTTCTTTCTTTCTTTCTTTCTTTCTTTCTTTCTTTCTTTCTTTCTTTCTTTCTTTCTTTCTTTCAGCCTTCTTTCAGCCTTAATAATTGTGTTGCACAACAAATAGGAAAGCTATGTGTCAGCTGGAGAACCTGCATCTTTTGGTCAAATATCCATTGGCTTATGTGCCAAAAAACTAATGTGTCTGGGGGGACGGGGGGACGGGGGGGGGGCTTCACCAGAAAAAGACTCACCACTCGTCAGTATCAGTGCTGAACAACTTAAAACAACTTAAAACAACTTAAAACAACTTAAAACAACGAAGTCGGTTGTCGTCTGCGTGTCACTTTGTTCTCGTGTTTCTACAGTGTGATCCAGTGCGATCCAACAGGCAGCGAGGAGTCAACAACCCACGTGAGATCTTTTTTCAGTTGCTACAAGAGTTGCCGAGTCAATGAATCCACCCAAACACGCCTCATTAAAACACAATGGGCGACTCCTCTACACAGGACCTTAAAGGCCAGGGGGGGTTTGCTCTCTTCCATCTCTGTCCTCTCTTATGCTGGAATGGCTGACTTGCATTGCCGAAGGAGGGCAGGAGCTCTGTGAGCTATGACTCCTCATTCCTGTGCTCAGACCCACCGGATTAGGTTCTGACAGCTGCGTGGTCGAAGTTTAAACTCGCAGGCGCGAGAACGACACAGACAGCAGTTTACACATCGCACACGCCAACGCCCTTAAAGCAGCAGAGCTGACAATCAGTGTGAGTTCAGTGATGGCTTTATGGCTTCCACCCAGATAAACACAATGTCATTTACAACTGCTGATCTCCATTCAGTTCAGGTCATTTGACTCCGCTGTCCTGTCCTCTCTGCTGGATGAGATCACTAGGAGGAGTGTGTCTGCCATCTTTTATTTCAAGATGTGACCAGATTGTTGATGTCTGACGTCTGACGTCTGAGTCACGTATACATGCTGCAGGATCACCCCAGAAGCTCTGGCCTCCTCTCTCCCCATCCCCCCAGCCCCCAGCAGACTGCCCAGTGAGGCACAGCGGGGCTGCCAGATCATAACACCAACCACAGCCTCTCCACTAACCTCCTCACTCCCCATCCCCCTCTGCATCCATCCCCCACCCATCCTGAAATCTGCATCACAATGAAGATGGTCCAGGAGTCGGTAGGAAGGGAGGGGCTGAGGAGCCGGGGGTGAAAAAAAAAAACCCTGATAGGGATGATGATTTCACAGACGGAAAAAGCCCCTTCGAGCAAATAGTCCACAAAAGAGCAATGTGTGTGTGTGTGTGTGTGTGTGTGTGTGTGTGTGTGTGTGTGTGTGTGTGTGTGTGTGTGTGTGTGTGTGTGTGTGTGTGTGTGTGTGTGTGTGTGTGTGTGTGTGTGTGTGTGTGTGTGTGTGTGTGTGTGTGTGTGTGTGTGTGTGTGTGTGTGTGTGTGTGTGTGTGTGAGTGTGTGTGTGTGTGTGAGAGAGAGAGAGAGAGTGTGTGTGTGTGTGTGTGTGTGTGTGTGTGTGTGTGTGTGTGTGTGTGTGTGTGTGTGTGTGTGTGTGTGTGTGTGTGTGTGTGTGTGTGTGAGTGACTGTGTGTGTGTGAGTGTGTGTGTGTGTTTGTTGTCGTATATACATCTTTGTGTATATCCAACAAACAACGACTGATGGGGGTCTCTTATCACGCAGCCATGCTGAGGTGGGGGTTGGACCGTGTGTCGACTGTTCAACTCATCCCACAGTACAGAACTGATTCCCCCCCACCAGCACACTTCTAATAATAACTAGGAGCTTTCAACGGTGCACAACTCTTGATCTGTGATCAAAGGTGATTACGTCATTCACGTCTCTGAAGTCATTCGTAGAATTATTTGTCAGATGTGTCTGTAACTTACCAGAGTGTAGGAAATTTGACAGTAAATATAAACAGCATTTCAGTTTCCCCCCATCCTACTGAGGCAGTCACATGTGTGCATTTACTGGTGAAGTCATGAACTGTCTTCCATCAACATCGGGGGGTATCGACGCCTGCTTAAAGAGGTTCAAGAAACCTTCAAGAAGCTTCTCGGATGAGTGGCGACATGTTTCCTAGCACACAAGTCCAGTTGCCTACAAATGAACCCGGAGACCTCAACAATCATTCACCTTGGAGCGTAACTCCTCTTCTCCGTGTCAGTCGCTTTATGTGACAGTGGTGAAAACAGTATGAATATGTTGAAACATCTTTATTTCAGGGACGTGTCTGTTACACAGAAGAGGAAATATCTTTTGTTGTTATTCATACAGCTTTTTATTTGATGAAGAAATATGAGGCTTCAAATCTGTGTGGGCCCTACCTCTTCCCACACAGACCAGGAAAAAATGGAGGACTCGAGGACTAAAAAGGTCCGATAAGCAAACCGAATGGTTGCATTGTTATATCTACAAACCTTTCCAGTTTCTATGTCGAATGACAAAAATAATAGTTCCCATCACCTTTATTTGATGTGATGATTGGTTTAATGTAGCCTGGTTGACACAAGAGCTCCAGGACTGAAACTACAAGGTCCACCTGCATTGTATCAAACATCTGTTTATACAGAGACTGAGAGGGGGTCGGATGGTGAACGGCAGTGACAAATAACTGTAAAATCATTAATGGAATTAAGTGAATGAGCTGGGTTGTGCTGATGGTGACGTGACCTCATCCGTACAGTGTGTTTGGGTTTTCTTTACATTCTGTCACTGATGTCTGGTGCCGCTGTGGTTGGTGTGTGAGGGACGAGAAAGTCTGTAAGAACGTGTAGGAGGGATGAAGTGGGAGCACGGCAGAGGAAGAGCCATAATGATGAATGAGATGATGGCACACTGACCTAGTAACGCTGCAGCGTGTTGCCAATGGGGATGAGCTGCCCTACTACTACTACACACCCCCATCTGACACACACACACACACACTCAGCTCAGCCCTTCGTCTTCTCCTGAACCTTCACTCGTCAGCGCTTACTGTTTGCCTCTCGACACCCGTCGCACCACTGGTTTTATCTTCAGCAGAGAAAGGGAGCACAGATCGGCAAGATGAGGCAAAAAGGAATTCAGCTTTGAGAAGTAAAAATAGACTGCGAGGGAGGTGGTGAGGTCAAAGGTTAAAGAAAACCATGTGTGGTTGACGGAGGAGTGTGAGTTGCGTACATTGTGGGACAGTTATCGCCAATAAACCATGATGAGAAGGCAAACAGAAACAAGGCCAAAGCCATTTCCTTTTTCATTCTGCCCTTGACTGCCCCCCCCCCCCAACCACGTCTGCACGTAAAATCAGCCATTGATGGAAGCAGTAGTTGCCATGGTAACTGGCTCTTTGGCATGTCTGCACACACAAAATGTGGGGAGGGGTAATGTTGCATCATGAGTGTGTCTGCCACCTACGGCAAAGAGGCGTGGGGGTGGGGGGTGGGGGGGTCTGCGCGATATCCACACATACATCAACACGATCAGTGTTCCCAACATCTTCATTCTTCATGGTGTGTGTGTGTGTGTGTGTGTGTGTGTGTGAGCTGAGTCAAACATGCAGCTCGGCTGAGCTTTGGACATCCAGCTACATCCCTTTCTCTGCTCCCCCCTCCCCCTCTCAGAGCAGATATGTCTGCACAGCCCCAGCCAACATGGCTACCATGTGCATGTTTGTGGTTGTCTGCTGGTGAGAGCCTTTTTCAGTCAATAAGCCAGTTGATGGAATGAATTAACATCACAAAGGTCTGTCTTTTAAGTCTGCAGTGCCGTATTCACGCCAACGAGGAGGGCTGTGCACCTGATTCTCTTTGTAATTAGCTGCTTGGCAATGCAAATGTTCTGCTCATGCCAGACTCAATCAAACATGCAAACAAAGCTGTTTGGACACAGCACATGACCTCGATCCCAAGTTGCATTTGCAGGACATGAATATTGTATATATTTTTTTGTTTTGGCCCAAACACATTTTCCAACTTTCCTTCACTTTTTTTCTCTTTTTCTCTTTCCACTGTGCATTTGGTAAATGGGTTAAACCAGGACTGCACTAGACCAAAGTAAAGCAAAGTAAACGGCATCTTGACTGAAGTTTGCTGACAAACTCGAGCTGGAACCAATCAGAATTAACTCTAATGCCACACAGAAACGCAAAGGGAACATGTCGCTAACTGTTCTTCTCCCTACTTGATGCTAATTTCTGAGCATCACACATACAAAGGATTCTTTTAGCAGATTTTAGAGCTCATCCTGGGTGAAGGCGTGAAAAATGGATGATCACACAAACGCAGGCATTGACTCAATGTGAAGGAAAGAAGTCGTGATGAAAATCAGACCTGACCAAAGCCAGGGGAAGTTCCCAACAACCATAGTAAACCAGTAGCTAATAGCTTAGCTTTGCACAGGGAGCATGCTGAGCCCAACGTTTAATTTGCTAAATAGTTGTTAAGATGTTTTGACTTGTTAACCCTTTACACAAACCGCTTACATAACATGCTGAAACTACATCATGACAGACGCATTTCCTTCAGCAGAGCATTTGATGCTAGCAGTTCTTGCTAGTTGTTATGCTAACTGGGCTAACTTAAGCTAGCTGAGACTAGCAATGGTGTCATGAGTCCTACTGCAACAACAGCAGCAACCAAAGATCTGATTTCAGCTGATTTTTGACGTGGTGGTTGGCTGGGGGGGCTGAAGTCTAACATCAGATACATCTCAGGCCCCGTGTGGAACAGACCAAAGCTCATCAAGCTGCTTCTTACATTCTCTGTTGTAAACTGCATCTCCACCAGAAGTAAAGAGCTGTTGGTACAAGCTCCTCAAGTTGTCACATCTCAACTCAAGCTTGAGTCCTGATTCTGCACCAACAGCGTCGATTTAAGCTCTGGGTTGACGTGTTGCCTATGGTGTCATGTGACTTTCCCAGCTATCAGCTGTTCAGGACAAATCATTTCAGATGATTCTCTGTAGATGGCCCAGAGCTGCAGTTGACTCCTGTGATGTGAAACATTCTGTCTTGTGCCCATCAAACCAGCACATTCATTGGAGAACCGATGTTCATGTATAGACCTCATGACCTCAAGGCCCGTTTCAGGCATCTTAGGTCAGAGAGTGACACGGAATTCCAAAGACAGATTCGGCAGCGACTGGCTGACAAAACCTCCCTTCTACACGTTCCCTCCCCACTTTTGGGAGAATGTATGGATTGATAGGAGTTGGTATGATTTAAAACCCCGTTGGCCGTATTTCCCTCTGGGCCATTCAGCCCACTGAAAGGATGGAGATCATTCCCTGTGTGGCGGATGCATACCTCGCATACCATGGCTGTGACATGTTTGTGAGTGTGTGAGTGTGTGTGGGGGGTGGGGGGGAACACTACTGAATTGTCGGAATGTCGGAAAAAGCTGCCTTGGAAGGATATGGGACTTAAATAAGAGGAAATCATTCATTAATTAAGTCCTTTAAAGATGACAAGGAGATGGCGTGTTGGATGGACAACTGAGGGTCTTTACGATGGGAACGAGAGGATCATTTAGTTAACGTTGCCAGAATTAAGAGGAACAGCTTGAGAGCAAGAGCAAGTCCCACGGCTGGTGGGGCGATGGACGCTCTCATAACTCAGTGTGAAACATCCAAACCTTGACCTGACTGGACAACAGGAGGACGCCATCATCGTCTGGCTCCCAATGACTCAGCCATTGAAGCGATCGTGGGATTCGCTGGTCAAGAGACGTCATGATCGGCTGACAGGCTGATTCGCCGTCTGTCTCAGCCCTCGTGTCATCAGACGCTCTCCACCGAGTGTCAAATTGTTGAATGTGTGTTCTGTAAATTTACTGTCTACTTTGTTGTTGGTTTGTTTTGTTTGACCATCAACACGTGCTGTGTGTTTTGTACAGAAATGTCAGGTCATGAAGGTCATCTCAGGGCATCTTCAAGAAAGTCACTGACACGTTGATGGAGCGTCTCCCTGAGTGTCCATAAGAGCCCAGAAGCATCTACTCAGTGGTGCCAGCTGATTCAACCTTTAGAAGTGAGGACATTGTCACCTGGGTTTTGTGTTTGTGAGCTGTCAACAACCAATGTGACTGACGCCCATTTTACAGCACCACTCGACTTGGCTCTACTGTTTTGTTTTGTTTTTTGCGTGTCCACCGGGGTCTGCTCTTTTTGGTTCCTTCTCCGGCGAGGCTCCAAATGAGCTGAGTCAATGTGACGCCAACAGATTACCGGCCACTGATTGGACACTGAAGAGAGGGACGTTCATGCTCAGTTACAACACTGAACATGCTGCTGTGACACTGTGAACTGTCATGGATAAGAACGAGTCTGTAACCACACCGAGTCCAGTCCAGTCGAGTGGAGCTGGAACTCGGAAAAGCTGCATGATTAGCGAACGATTCCTTTGAAAGAACACATTTTTTGGGTGGATGAACTGTACTGAATCACTTACTGAAAAGATTCGTTCATTTCACATATCAGCTGAGTGCGGCAGTGAACTGCTGCAGGTGAATCGGACTCGTTGGTTCGTTCCCTGTGAACGAGTCGATTAACACGAATCACTCACTGAAAACGACACTTACTTTCTTTGTTGTTATATTTAGTGAGTCTTCAGACCCGAATCAAACGACTCTCTGGTGTTCTGGAGACTGACGTCCAGTTCCTGTGATCCCAGACGTACTGATTGGCTGTGGATGTGTTGACACATTGAACGTGAGCTGAGCGATCTCCAACGGCTCCAACCCACAGAGGTCATCGGTCTGTTGATCAGTTAAGAACATCTACATCTAGATGTTAAAATACACCTTTGTACTTTGTCGTTCTGTGATGGTATTTGTACGGAGGGGGGGGGCGGCGTGCACTCAACGAATCTTTCGAACGAATCTTTTTAGTGAATGGATTCTAATGATTCAGTACACCTACAAGAACTGCTTTGCCCGTCACTACATGATCCTCCCTTTTTACTAACAAATTAGTAAAAAGTTCATTTCGATCAAGAACATTTGAAACGCCGATGTTCCCCACTGATTCCTCTGATTTATTAGGACGGAGTCTTACACAGATTACCAGAGAAAACAAATAGGAGGGATTCAACGCAGACGTTTGCAGGCTCATGCTGGCGTCGTGGGTCTGTGTAGGGTCCACAGAGGTCTTCACACCAACACTTCACATGGTTCGAGGCAGATGGGCCAGAACCAGTGTGAAACATTCTGTGTCCATCCAACCAGCACCTTCATTTAAACACTGATGAGTCATGTGGCCCCCTGGTTCTAGTTTCATTCTTTTGTATTCTGTTTCTTCTGTTTCTAGTGTGGATTGTACTTGACTTCTTCTGTCGTATGATTCCACAGCTGTGACTCGTTTCACCTGTGGCTGCTGTCGCTGATGGTCTCAGGTTGACAGTGTTTATCCAGAGTCTAGCAGCTCGTCAGTGGACGGGGGGGGGGGGGCGACGGACTGGGGTCATCCTGTTGCAGTGAAGGTGAAGGAGGCCCATCCCCCGGCTGCAGATTGGACACCGCCCGGCTGTCCCGCCCAGGGGAGGAGACTCTGGTCGATTTTGAGGCGCGGTTGAACTACTCACAGTGGTCTCGTTGTCATCCTCCAATTTGAGCTCAGCCGTCGTGAGTTCACAGTCACGGAAGGGGAACGTGTCGACTTCGAACCCAGTGAAGAAGAAGGAGACCCGGGCGGAGTTTCCACCCCACTGGCATCATCTCCCCGGTTCCACGGCTGGATTTTGAAACCCCCACAAACCAAAAACTCCTCGAGTTTTTTCTTTTCGATTTAGTTTTTTTTGTTCACGACACCTAACGGGGGAAATGGGAGCTCACATGTCCAAGGGTGGAGTAGCTGTGGAGGGGAAAGCCGCCGCCGACCCTGCGGCTGCCAAAGCCAACGGCCAGGTGAGTAGATGGAGCCACATGGCCCCCACGCCCTCATCGGCACCCCACGGCACATGTGGAGAGAAACGGCCCCTCGACCGGCTCTGCGCCTCACCCCTCTTTGTTAACTCCGGCTGCGGGTCCCTGCGGGGGTGGGCGAGGAATCTACACCCAGACGTGACCGTAGAACGCCAGATATGTGACCCAACGGGTGTTTGTATCGTGGTTTCTGTCATGAGATTGGAACAAAAGACGCGGATGCGGTCGCGCTCCGCTGGAGGCGCATTGTGCGCAAACAAAGCGCAGACGGGCGCCGGCTCCCCACCGACAGCAGACACCCCCCGTCTGTGTAACCGATGAATCTGACGATGAGTGCGGTCGATCGAGGCGTCGTCATCAACCTCAGAGATGCTCGCGAACTTTGGTTTGAGTCGACTGAGATGTTGTTGTTGTTTTGTGCTGAAAACGAGTCTTTGTCCTCGAGCAGTCGTCGATTCAGCCCGAAATAGACCGAGACTCGGGTCGCTGGCAGACTTGTGTCCCCGCGCCTGATGCAGAGACCAGTTGACGTGAGCTGCAGCTCTCGGATGAAACCCGCTTCACGGGGATCCCTTTGTTCCTCGGCGCGCTGACTTTGGCGCAGCACTACTGCCCCCGTGCGTCTGCTCCGAGAACTGCAGACAGCTGTTGTCCCTCCCTCACTGAGCCAGGAGCTTGAACTCTGATGGAACGGATGATGTCTGTTGTCTGAACGTGTGTGTGTGTGTGTGTGGTACCCTCCTGACTAACGATCCGTCACTTTCTCAGGAGAACGGCCACGTCAAAACCAACGGAGACGTATCAGCCAAGCCCGACGGGGAAGTGGCTGCCGCCGACGGAAACGGAACGGCCGAACCAGCCAAAGAGGGGGAGGCCGGTGCCGGGGATGCCATCGAGCCTGCCCCTGCAGCGGAGGGCGAGGCCGCCAAAACTGAGGGCGAGGGCGCCAAGGATGGCAAGAAGAAGAAGAAGTTCTCTCTGAAGAACTCCTTCAAATTCAAGGGCATCTCACTGAAGAAGAGCAAGAAGGGCAGCGAGGAGGGCAAGGAGGAGGCCGCCTCCCCCGCGGCCGAGGAGAACGGCCACGCAGCCAAGGAAACCAAAGAGGAGACGCCGGCCACCGAGGCCAAAGAGGAGGAGGCTGCCGCTCCAGCAGAGGAGACCCCCGCCGCCGCGGCCGAGGAGGAGGCCGCTCCGGCCACAGAAGCTGCCCCCGCCGAGGAGGCCGCTGCCCCCGCCGAGGACACGACACCTGCGGCCTCCGAGGGCGAGGCCAAGGCGGAGTGACGGGGCCCCCGCCACTGAACTGATTTTCCAAGATTTAAAGTATATAAATATATATATGAGAGACTGGTGCCACGATCTTAAAGTTCTAAACAAAACTACAAAAGACGACAAAGGATTTATCACGTTTGCCGATTCAACCACCGGTTCACTGCCTTTCATTAGTTCTCTGACAGACGGAATCTCACCGGGCCCTCCAATGATGAAAGTGTAGGCTTGTGTCGCCCCCTTGTGGCGCACACAGGGACAGGCGCGTGGTGCAGGTAATGGATTGGATGTGAAGCGAAGCAGGAATACTGACTTATTTTCCCAGTTCATGGAGAAGCATCCTTTTAACAGCGTGGCAGACCTATAACGTTTTCTTTTTCTTTTTTTTTTTCATCTGTTTGGGATCTTGTCACCGTCGGAGCGGGACCGACCATGTCCTCCACTCAATGACTGTTATATGGACACATAAACCTCTCAAATATCCATTTTTAGAATTCTACATTCCTATGTTTTACCCCCAAATTTCAAGTATTTTGTCATGTAGAGAAAAGAGAAAAAAACAAAGGGGGGGGGGGTGGTTGAAGGGCGATGTCTTTGTTGGTGCATCTTGATTCTTTTCTGGCTAAAACCACATTAAAGCTTCGAGTGTTGCAGTGTTCACATTTCAAACGCTGATGACGGGGGTTGGGATTGTGTACAAAATGTGAGCTTTTTATCTGCAAACTGTCTCTGTAAATATGTTTTGGCCAATATTTTTGGTTTTCTTTATTTTGCTATCGTTTGAAGATGTTAATGGTTTTATTGTAACTTTTAATAAGGGTAAATAAATGTTCGATCCCCTCAGTCTGTGTTCTGCTTGTGATTGACACCTGACGGATGCAATGATTGTGTGTGTGTGTGTGTGACACATCCCTGATCCACTGATCGATTCGTAGGTTCTTCCTTCGACTCACCTCACACCGACCATTCAGGCAGGTGTGAGGCTCAACAACCACCCTGGGAACATCTGGTCTGAAAAATCTTCTCACACAAGCAGGACGGATGAGTCGGATTGGAGCCGGCTGGCTCATCTGTGGACGTGGGGCACCGCTCCAGACATCTGGACGATTCATTCATGTATCCAGTGTATTTGTCACTTGTACTCTCACGATGTTTGTGTTCTTGAGTCTTGTTGAAAACGCACCCAGATTTCTCTAGACGGACAGGATGTGGACAGTGAAGATCCCAGACCGAGCCGGTCAGTCCAAGGAGGCAGGAAAAGGGATGACAAGTATTTATTTATGGAATTCACAGGAAACGCGTGTGACGTGTGACGTGTGTGTGTGTGTGTTGAGTATTCTGGGATGTGGCCGAGCACAAACTGAAACAGATGTTCCCTGATCGCTGGTCACGTCCGACATGATCCAAAACAACAACAACAACAATAAATCCAGTAACAGTAAAAGAGTGATAGAACAGAAGAGGTTAGTTGATCGTTGTCATTATACAACTGGACAATGGAACCGACAAAATGGATCTTCAGCCTCCTGATTCCACGACATCATCAGTTCCTGTGGACTCCGTGGTCGAATCGTGACAACACCCCCATGATGTTCTTGGCCTCGACCGTGAATCTGACCATGTTGTTTTGTAATTATTGATCATTGATTGAGACAAGCAGACTCATCTGAACCTGTGAGGACCGGAAATGGGTTGTAGTGGTTTCCATGGTAACCCTGTTTACGTCTCCACTCCATGGACTGAGGGGCAGTGGGAGAGATGGTCAGAGATGGTCAGAGATGATCAGAGATGGTCAGAGATGGTCAGAGATGATCAGTGATGGTCAGAGATGATCAGAGATGGTCAGAGATGGTCAGAGATGGTCAGAGATGATCAAAGATCAGAGATGGTCAGTGATGGTCAGTGATGGTCAGAGATCAGAGATGGTCAGAGATGATCAGAGATGGTCAGTGATGGTCAGTGATGGTTAGAGATCAGAGATGGTCAGAGATGATCAGAGATGGTCAAAGATCAGAGATGGTCAGAGATGATCAGAGATCAGAGATGATCAGAGATGGTCAGAGATGGTCAGAGATCAGAGATGATCAGAGATGGTCAGAGATGGTCAGAGATGATCAGAGATGATCAGAGATGATCAAAGATCAGAGATGGTCAGAGATGATCAGAGATGGTCAGAGATCAGAGATGATCAGAGATGGTCAGTGATGGTCAGTGATGGTCAAAGATCAGATGATCAGAGATGGTCAGAGATGATCAGAGATGGTCAGAGATTCAGAGATGGTCAGAGATGGTCAGTGATGGTCAGTGATGGTCAGAGATGATCAGTGATGGTCAGAGATGGTCAGAGATGATCAGAGATCAGAGATGGTCAGAGATGGTCAGTGATGGTCAGAGATCAGAGATGGTCAGAGATGATCAGAGATGATCAAAGATCAGAGATGGTCAGAGATGATCAGAGATGGTCAGAGATGATCAGAGATCAGAGATGATCAGAGATGGTCAGAGATGGTCAGAGATGGTCAGAGATGGTCAGAGATGGTCAGAGATCAGAGATGATCAGAGATGGTCAGAGATGGTCAGAGATGATCAGAGATCAGAGATGGTCAGAGATCAGAGATGATCAGAGATGGTCAGTGATGGTCAGTGATGGTTAGAGATCAGATGATTAGAGATGGTCAGAGATGATCAGAGATGGTCAGAGATGATCAGAGATCAGAGATGGTCAGAGATGATCAGAGATGGTCAGAGATGATCAGAGATGGTCAGTGATGGTCAGAGATGATCAAAGATCAGAAATGGTCAGAGATGATCAGTGATGGTCAGAGATGATCAAAGATCAGAAATGGTCAGAGATGGTCAGAGATGATCAGTGATGGTCAGTGATGGTCAGAGATGATCAAAGATCAGAAATGGTCAGAGATGATCAGTGATGGTCAGTGATGGTCAGAGATGATCAAAGATCAGAAATGGTCAGAGATGGTCAGAGATGGTCAGAGATGATCAAAGATCAGAAATGGTCAGAGATGATCAGTGATGGTCAGTGATGGTCAGAGATGATCAAAGATCAGAAATGGTCAGTGATGATCAAAGATCAGAAATGGTCAGAGATGGTCAGTAATGGTCAGAGATGATCAAAGATCAGAAATGGTCAGAGATGGTCAGAGATGGTCAGAGATGATCAGTGATGGTCAGAGATGATCAGTGGTCTGAGCACGAACTGAAGTCTGTAACCGAACATAAAGACACGTGCACTCAGATTAACAGAGTGAATCTAAAATGCAGGAAGTGAGATGTTCTGACCGATGGAATGATGACGTCACTCCGATCACAGTTTATTCAACACGAAACCGTCACGCGCCTTCATCGTACGTAAACGTCAGTGTCCCGAGCTGACGTCATCCTAGACATATTTACCGTGTTTATTTGGGATTTAATTGTTGGTGAAATCGTGTTTTCTCGTCGGTCTTCAGAGGTCATGTGACCGAGGTGGATGCTCCCGCCGCCGTTCCTAACAAAGTCCGATCAATTCCGAACCAAATCCGAAGAATTACGAACCAAGTACTGACGAGCAATCCCTAACAGAAAATCCCAACCTTTCCGGATGCTGCCGCGAAGGGGGCAAAACAGCCAATCGACTCACGGCTCATAACGCCATGTTTCCAAAGAGCCAATCAGCTCTCAGTAAAGCATTGAGAGGCGGGATAAAAAATAAAGCGCTTTTCTGATTGGTTAATTTTGATCATATGATCGACTACCATTTCCGTTGATCTTGATTCGGTTTCTCATCTCGTTTTATATTGTATTTGTATAACTTTGGGTGTAACTGAGCCCCCACCACCAACTGAAGAGTTCTGTAGATTTTTCTGCTCTGACAGAGTAATAAACAGTTGAATTTGTTACAGTGACAATAATTTGTCACAGTTACAATAGAATAGAATAGAATAGAATAATGACTGACACTATCACTGGTGCCTATGAAAAGTGAGTGCAATAGGTCCACCTTCCACCAACAAGGTCCATTGTTTCCCCCCCAGGGGTGTTGTAGAACCTCATGTCTGGAGGAGGAACCATCTCCTCAGTCTGTCAGTGGAACATTGACCCTCCCCCTGCAGAGGGCCCTGTGTCCTCAGGTGGAGGAGCAGCAGACGTTCTTCATCAGATGTGACGTCAGGGCGGCCGGCCTGAAGTCGTTCAGCTCACCAGGACGTGATTTTCTTGGGGACTGGGACGATGCAGGATGTTTTCCACATCTTCAACCATCTCACATCTCAGGTTGAAGATGTGCTGTGTGGGGCGTCCCAGCTCTCGTGCACAGGCCTTCAGGAGACGCCCTGGTTCTCCATCTCCTTCTCCACCTGCAGCTTTGTTGCAGCTTCCTCAGCGCTCCACATACCTGAGCTGCTGTAATTGGTGGTGGTGGTGACGGGGGTGGGGAGGA
>CAAKHB010001730.1:24156-36956 GCA_901007665.1 Aeoliscus strigatus | reverse complement strand
GGGGGGGGGGGGGGAGGTGATGGGAGGTGGGGTGGGGAGGGGTGGTCCAATGTATTAACACCCCCATACAAAATAAAGATATATTGAAAATATTTTTTTAACAAAATTCTTGTGTAGTAGTAACAAGTTTATCCTCTGGATGGAAGATTCCAGGTGCAAGTCCTGGCCATAGTCTGGACACGATGCTGAAATCAGAATTTCAGCCCCAAATATCACTATTACATTGATTACTGTTGAATGAATGTATTTTAATGTTAGAAATCAGGAAACACAATGCCAGGGTGGGTTTTACCATCTAAAGCAGATCAGTCGATCATGACTGACGTCATGGATGTGATCCGGATCCTCCTCTCCTTCCTCTCCTTCCTCTCCCCCTCTTCCCCACTAATAACAGTGGTGAAGGCGACAAAGTACAAATCCATTGTGCCCTGCAGGCGTGGCTTTGAATGTCATCCTCATCGACCTTTTCTATTGATCTATATTTCTATCTATCCAATAAGACTCGTGGAGATGTCGCCTTTCCTTTTTCACACAATGCAGCAGGATTCTGCCGACAGTTGGACAGGATGACTTCCTTCATCCATTCAACTTCTCCTGCTTGCTCCGGTTACGGGTCTCAGTTGTGCTGGAGCCGATCCCAGGTGTCAGTGGGTGAACGTCAGGGTCCACCCTGGACAGGTCACCAGGTCATCACAGGGCCACATGACACCCCCATCCAGAGTCACCAATTAACCTCAGAATGACTTTGGAGGAGGGAGGAAGTCAGAGAACCCGAAAGAAAGCACGCAGACACGGAGAGAGCTTGGAAACTCCACACAGAAAGATCTCAGGCAGGAATCGAACCCCCACCGTGTCGCCAGGATGAATTCCTGTGTCAGCAAATGAGGTGTAAGTCCCATGTACTATCATGTCTTCGGCACATGGATATGTGCAATTACCATTATTATATATTATAGACATATATATACATACATATACATATACTGTACATATTGTATGATTGAATGTAGAGTTGTAGTTCCTCCCAATGACCACTAGAGTGCAGTAAAAGTTTGTGACTGTCCATAAACACAGGAGTCATTGACATGAAATACACCAAACCTGTGTTCAGTGTCAGTATCTAATACTTTAAATTATACATTTGCGTTTTATTTTTTGTTTTACAGTCCCTTGACAGGTCTGTGGTGTATATGTACAGAATCAGAATGTTTATTGTCATTATATACAATGTACAACAAAATTAAAAAGACAAACTGCCACTCACAGGTATAGAATAAAGATAAGAACTAACTAGAGTATCTTATTTGACTGTATATATATATTTACAAACAGCAGCAGTGGAAACAAATGTATATTGCACATAGTTGGTGGGGGGGTTAGATGGGCCTGTACCTCTGCCCTGGGGGCAGCAGTGAGAACAGGCTGTGCCCGGGATGTGAACTGCCACAGGTGATGCTTGTGGCCCTACGCACACATCTGGTGTTGTAGGACAGCTGTACTCCCACCATGCTCTGTGCTGACTCCCTGACCCTCTCCAGAGCCTGAGAGGGGAACCACAGGAGGATGAGGATGCTCTCTACACAACACCTGCAGAAGGACACCAGCAGGTTGTGGGACATGTTGACCTTTGTCAGTGACCTTAAGTGACCTTCAGTACAGACACTGCTGTGTGGTGGTGGTGCCCCATGTGAGGTCCTGTGAGATGTTCGTTCCCAGGAACCTGAAGTCACTGACACGCTCCACCAGGTCCCCTCAGATGAGTGTGTGTGTGTGTGTGTGTGTGTGTGGGGGGGGTCCTCCCTCTTTCCCCCTCTTCCTCCTGAAGTCCAGCACCAACTCCTTAGTTTTTGAGGAGTTGACTGCCAGGTTATGGAGGGAGCACCAGGTCTCATCGTAGTTATGAAGCAGCCCCACCACAGTAGTGTCATCTGCAAAAAACATGTTGCTGCTGTAACTTGGTGCACAGTCCTGGGTGTACAGTAGATCTATCTGCAGTATATCTAGACTCCAAATATAGATGAGATGATACAATCAGACTGGGACCCAAAGTCAAATAAAATCTAGATAAATGGGGAAAATTAAAACTAATTATTGGGAAAACCATTATTAATCATAATCATTAAGATGGTGATCCACAGGTCAGTTATGTTTCCATGATTCAAGCAACGTGACGGTATTGTCAATTACTTTTTATAGGACAAAAGAATACAAAAATGTGAATATATACAAAAAAATGGCCCCCAAAGGATGACGTGATCATCCTGACCTTTAGAACTGTAAAGTCATGTTTTGACCCTCCCATTATTTGTGTTTGGTCACCCAATAAGCATAGGAGAGACGGGGGTCTCTATCTCCAGAGCTGTCCCCAGGTGTTCTATTCAAAACGGTTGTATCAAACTACATTCTCATAGCACATGTAGGAAAGTCCCTGCCTTTGTTCCACATTTCCAACCGAGATGATCAGGTAATAGCCCCTTCCTATACTGATTTTAATTACTCTCCTCCATTCTTCTTCACCTAGTTCACATTCCAAATCTCTCTCGTCTTCCAACTCCTTTGTGACACACTGCGTCATTTGGAGATATCTCCACAAGTTGCCCTTTTCTTCTCAGTCATATTTTTGCATTAACTGAAAACAACCTGGTCTGTGCTGCAGTAGGGGTCAGACTGGTAATGTTCCCGTTCTGAGTTCACTCACCCTTCTCCACCCGTGACGATGACCTACAAGGCAATTGTGAAGGAGGGTGGGGGGTGGGCGGATTGTCCAGCCTGCGATGATGCCTACTTCTACACACTGCCGTGATGTTTGACAAATGGATGACAGACCAAATACAGTATATCTGTCCACCCAGTCCCTGTAAAATAAGGACTTGTTTTGAAAGGGAAAGAATCTACAGGACCAATGGGGATGTGATGGTGACAAACTGTGTTTGTACTGAACTTTCCAATGCAATAACACTGGTGAATGGAGTGAAGATAGTTTGAGGTCATTTTTGAAGGCGAAAGTCACAACGTCAAAGTGATGGTATGGATTATACCATCAATCTTACTGAAAATACACCTTGACAAAAAAAACAAAAGACAAAAAAAGCTCTCGATGTTCCATTTTTACTTTCAAAGTCAAGGACCTGCAGACCACCGCTTTCATACATTTACGTCTCCAAATGTCGTTGAATTTGTTGATATTTTTGTCACTTTGTTCAGTATAGAAAAAGAAAACCTGTATATCATATATCATCATGACAGATGTTAAGTTGTGTAAATACGACCAAAAAGAGAAAGAGCTCTGATCTCTGTTCACACACCTGTCTAAGCTTGTTGTGTGTGTATCTATTGTGTTTCATAGATTCAGTTTTTACACTTGATTTATCATCTTTTTTAATTCACACAAATATGTGACCATAGTTTTGATGGAAGTATCATGTTTTACGGTTTGGAAAATAAATCTAGAATCTGAACGGCGTTGTGTCATCCGTCAGCTGACTGATGATTATTTGTCTCTCAAAAACATTAAACTGAACAATAGTAACGTTTTTAACAAAAAACGACATCATTTCTGAGTGATGGTGAGATTGGGACCAAAACCGCATTCAATCATGACAAAACTTTACGAAAATCAAGAAAAAGAATAGAACCATCGTCCTCTATCTAATTGTTGTATCAATTAGAACACACGTGCAATGTGGGGAACTGATCTGCCTTTCATTAATCCTGACTGGGTGTCGCTTATTATTTGGAGTTGATATTAAAATAAGTCAAAACTCATAATAATTATTAAGTAGGGTCACTGGTTGCCGATTATCCAGGTGTTTTGGATCTTTACCTGGTTTTGTAATGAGAACAATTAAGCCTTGTTTCATAGTTTCTGTCAATGTTTCAAATGAAAGGACTATTTTTTATATGTTCCCAAAAATGTCTGTAAAAGTCACAGTCAAGAATGAAACACTGAACTACTGTTTAAAGCTCCTTAAAAGCTTCTATCTTCCTCACATGTATTTCTGTATGAAACACGGGGTCCAAAACGTTCTTCAGTTCTGCGCATGCGCTGATTGGAGCCGGTCACGTTCCGGGTGGGCGGTCTGGTACTGGGGGGACCACGAGGGACCCCCCCAGGGGTTACTCATTCGTCCTGAGCATACCTGAGTCCCACCCGAGGTCAAACACATATATCTATGGGTCAGGTGGTGAGGGGCTACCAAAGTCGATTTCAAAATAAAAGCCTGTCTTTAACGAACACGAAGTCAACCTTCCAATAATAACACCAAGGAACAGACAAAATATGCCCACGTCACTCTGTCTGACGTTTGTCTTTTTTCATAGATTCAGGTCTCCTTATAAATTGGGGTCGTGCTGCGTTCACTGCCTCCTCCAGTGTGGGTGAAGTAAACTCGAGCACCTGAACTGAAGTGAGGAGACATACAACTTTTACATTTAGGTTGTAATGATGAGAATTAATGGAAAAATAGTGATGTTGTCTGATTAACACTAAATCAGAGTACAACTTACAACTTTGATTTTAATTACTCGTCACGATCAGTGGACCGACGCTTTTATTTTGAAAGAGGTAGCGAATGCTTTCACCGTAATGTCTCGGATACACACGCATCACCAGTTCGAGTTAGCTTCGACTTCTTCTGAGCGTCAGTAGAAACTGTTGAGGGCTGTGTCGTGACGTCATGGAGCTCGAAGCCTGGTACATGGACGGTTCGGACGACGATCAGCGGAGGCCACACCGACTGGACCCGAACCGACCCGTGTCCCTGGAGGAACTGAGAAAGCTCGGAGTGTTCCACTGGAAGGTATCGGCGGTCACCGACATGCTAGCTGCTCTCAGGCTGCCGGAGGAGTTGTGTTTGTGCGTGTCACGGTGCTACAGCACAAAGTGTCTGTTGTCAATAAAACAATAAAAGAGATTCTCAGCTTCAGCTGTAAGTTCGAATCATCACGATGAAACAGTTGGAACGCATCAGTCTGAGTGTGATGAACCGACAGCGTCGATGGAAAACGACCCCCTTTGTGATGATACTGTCACGTGTCCTGCTGCCTCAGCTGAATGCAGACGTCCACGAGACGGACCCAGAGCTGCAGAAGATCCGAGAAGACCACGGCTACTCCTACATGGACATCATCACCATCCACAGGGACACACTGCCCAACTATGAGGACAAGGTAAGCTGGGTCAAAGGTCACACTGTCACACGACCACGAGTCCTTTTATTCTCGTTCTATACCAGGAATCACGGTACTGGGAATGGATCAACCAGCCAGAGACCCTGGTGGTGGGGAACTACACCTGGAGCCACAGCAGACTCACAGAAAATAAGATCAAATATAAAGAAGATGAAACCCAAAAGAGATACACACCTGATTTCATAGGATTCAAACTCGCATAGTGAACTTTTCCCATCTGTCCTCTCAGTTGAAGATGTTCTTTGAGGAACACCTCCACTTGGACGATGAGATCCGGTACATCCTCGACGGACGGGCCTACTTCGACGTCAGGGACAAGGAGGACCGATGGATCCGAATCGCCATGAGCAAGGGCGACCTGATCACTCTGCCGGCTGGTATCTACCACCGCTTCACCCTGGATGAGACGGTACGTCTACGACCGTCAGACGGAGAACGGACAAATCAACGTCAACGCGACGAACGACCAACGGGATCGATGCAGCAAGGGAGGAGATAGACGGGAGGACGGGAGCAGAAAGAATAGAAAGATTTGATGTCACCTGAGGACAGAGGGGCGGGGTCATATAAGGACTATCGTGTGTCACCTATGTCGCCTATGACGACTGTTGTGTCTCCACAGAACTACACCAAAGCCATGAGGCTGTTTGTGGGCGAGCCCGTGTGGAAGGCTTACAACCGCCCTGCAGACGACTCGGACGTCCGCCAGAAGTATTTGTCTTCTCTGCAGTGACTCTGACGAGTCTGTTGGCGTGTGACCGTGACGCTCCATGAAGGTTCCGGTCTACGTCTGAGGGGTCAACTCGAACCAAGAGGACTGGAGCGTATTTGAATAAACAGCATTCCTAGTTCGTCAGGAGACACGTCATTACCCTCCTTCTATAAAGACCCCCCCTCCAGTGAGCTGCTGACCCGCCGGGCTTGGCTCATGCAGGGAGCTGCTGGTCAAATAACTACAACTGAACGTTGGAGGGTTCCTGGTGTTGATGGAAGCTGCTTCTCTCTAATTCTCCGGTCGTTTCCTCGATCACATGTCGTGTTACTTAACCCGTTAAATGTACAGTTGAATGTTTTCATGTGAACGAGCCGAGACATTGAGATTTAAGTTCTATTCATCAGAAACATCCCAATCTCCACATGTGATCAGTCCACATGTAATTCTGTGCTTCACCTTCTTAAAGATATTCTAATTTCTTCAGATGCACCTTAACATGATGCATCCGTTTGTATCAGCCATCAGGAGCCAGTGGAACGCTGGTGGGTGGTCATGTCGTACTCTCCTGGAACGCTATCATCAGCCATCAGCTTTTACGTACTCTGAAACCACCTGTGACTGATGTAATAAGGATTTTAAGTCTGAATTAAAGCACACAACTTTGATTAAAAGCACAGTTTTATTCTGGATAAGACAAAGTTCCTCTGAATGTACATAAATATGATCAACGCAATATGTAAACAGTGATAAAGATCCACCAGCACAAATCAATAAAATATTTAACAGGAAAATCATTTCGATATAATCAGCCTTCTAAAAACAACCAAAAGAACATTTATCCAGATACGTCCGATGATGATTTCGACGCGTCGTCAGTTGACAGGACGATGTGTGATCTGTGTTTGTCATAATCTGAGTTTGGAGTCAATGGGACCCAGCAGACCCTGCTGAGATGGAGTGGTGTTTGACTGTTAATCCAGTACTCCCGGTGTCTGCTGAGAGAACGACGTCTGTGGATGCTCCTCAGGGTTTAAGCCCACTGAGCTCAGCATAATGCCCATGTGAAGTCTCACATTATGAGCCTGCGTCTCCCGTCTGCAGTGCAACGTACGTCTGAACTCTCCGCGTTCAGTTCCTCTGAAATGTTGAAACGAGCATGATTTGAATGGACTAGTTGAACATCGTGGGGAAACAGCTTCATCCCTTTTCTTGCTGTGAGATACACGTCTGGACTGAAACCAGGGACGTTTACGACCAGAGCCTTCACTGAATGTGAATGTGACAGTGAATGTAGACAGAGAAGTGTTACTGTGGGCTGGGCCGGTGTGGTTCTCTGACACCTGTGAGACAGAGACTCTGAGTCAGATGGTTTCCAGCTGGGAGAGGGAGAAGGGAATGGGAAGGGGAAGGAAAACACGATGCCACTGTGATTCCGCTGTTATGGCAAAAGATGGGGTGAATCCTTCTTTGTAGCGATTGTCCAAAGAACAAAATAGGTCTTTTAAATGCCAACTCTTAGATGTCATTGAAAAAAAGAAAAAGAAGAAACATTTCTACTCTGGACGTCAGAACACACACCAAGTGTTTGTACTCCTTGGACACCACAAAGTACCAGCTAATGGTGAGAGCTTCAAAACAGTCTCAGGTCATGTGACCTTCACTTAGAGGACCTACTGTCTGTGCATGGATGAGGGCTGTAGATGGCGCCGCTGTCTACGTCTTCATGCTAATTGGGTTTCCTGGCTTTAGCGTCACATTTAGCTCAGGGGTGAGTGGGCAGGTCGAGACGATTTTCTATTCCCCAAATGACAAACTATTCTTTTAGTCAGCAGAATGAAATCAACCATTTTGTCCAGCAGATGTCAGTTCACCAGCCTGAAGGAGCGGCGGACATGACAGCCCCCTCTGGACACAAACACCTTCTCAGCCCCCGCACGCGTCTACAGGTCAGAGAACAGATGGAGAAATCAACGGCACTGAACATTCGCCCCACAGGAGGAGAACCCAGCTGTGTGTATGTGTGTGTGTGTGTGTATGTCCTGTCTCTCAGACCAGTTTGAGACACTGGGTGTTGAAGCTGTCCCCCTCCCGACAGGCCACAGCCTCCAACAACGCCTGCTTCTTCTGGGTGCTGCGCGATGACTCCAGCTCGTACATGGTGGTCAGGTTGAAGAGGACGCTCTCATGGAGGTAGAGCGTCGGGTCCTGCTGGACCAGGCCCTCCAGCTGGCCCAGGGACTCCTTCAGCCGGCCCAGGTAGAGCAGGCACACCGCTGCGTTGTTGTTAGCCTGGTGCATACGGAGACACAGAGGGAATGAGGAGGACAGAGAGGTGCTGCCCAGTGAACCGGAACGTGTTTGAAAAACCCACAGAGTCAAACAGCTGAAGGGACGACATGGGGAACGACAAAGTGACGATCGGAAACTAAACATGGAGTAAATATGGTCAAACAGCGAGCAATTAAACCAGAGATCCTCCTCATGTGGAGCATGAACTTCCAGCTACTGTTAAGAGGGGTGCAGTGTGTGTGTGTGTGTGTGTGTGTGTGTGTGTGTGTTAGTACTTACCACAGGGTTTTTTGGGTCAATCTTTAAAACCTCAATGAAGGACGCGTGTGCTTCAGGATAGTTGTTCTGACTGAGGTAAACAAAGGCCCTGGAGAACAGACAAACAACACGTTCCAACACATTCCAACTTAACACGTCCTCGTTTGCATGCTGGCCTGCCCCCTACAGGTTGAACCTGGCCACTGCAATTGTTCAGGTGGTGCTCCAGAGCCCAGTGTTCCAGTGAGGAGTCGGACCAGGCGGATTGTACAGAGCACGTCTTCTACAGTTTGATGTATTTTTTTCTCAAACTTTCACTGAACAAAACATCAAGTTAACATTCATTACATATTGTACAGATCCCCCGTTCTCCCCCCTGATCCACTTTTTAAGAACCATAGTTGGGTTCAGCTGTGTGTTTCTGACTGTTTCATATGACACAGTCAGAACTCCCCCCACCACACAGATCTCTGCTGATGTGTCAGGGAAAAACACCCAGATATGAGTGAAGAGACACACCATGGCTCCCTACCCCCTGTCCCAATAGATTTGGGACACCGTCATAGAGTCAGTTTCAATCTGACGACAGACACATGCTGGTATTGACAGGTCAGACTGCTGTTGACGTATGTCGGTGCAAGTCAGGTCCATGGCAGCCAAAGGGACGTAGACCAGTGTTTACACATTCACAGTCAGAGGGAACGTGTGTCCGTCACAGGTCGGTTGTCTGGCAACAAGAATCATGATGGACACTGGAGGTTGGTGGTCGGTGGTCGAGACTTCAGTAGGTGCTCCAGTGTGTGTGTGTGTGTTAAAGGTTTTAGAATAAACTACTAGTTAAATCATCGTAAAAGAGTGTGAGTACAAATATCTGTGTCCACACACAGCGTGAGCTGACCTTTGCCTCCCACAGGCCAAACTCATACAGGTGTCACCTTCAGCACACAAAGCCCCGAAGGAAGTCGCACCACGGCCAGGTGACAATGATCACGAGCTGCATAAAGTACACACACACACCGCACGGAGGCGCGGAATGATGAATACACACTTGTACCTGTTCATCAGCACACATGTGGGCTGACTGGGCTGGATCGCTTCCACATCACTCGTCTGCTCCACATCCTGGAAATACTTCTCTGCTGTTTTAATGTCGCCGATCTGGTCGTCAACAAGGCAGCAAACAGTCACATCAAAGTACACAAAAAAACTCAATGTGTGTGTCTGCAGACGGGACGTGAGCCTGAGGAGCTCTACATAGGGTCAGGACCTGGCTGAGGGATGACAGATTCTAAAGAACAGTAAACACGGCTGCAGTCCACAGTCGGTGTTTCACTTTGGTTCTGACGAGAGTTTGCAGTGAGTCACATGATGTCAGATTGGATGTGATCAAACGTGAGGCTTTTGGTGTCATCTTTCCCAGCATCTTCTCGCTCTTTGTTTTCCTGTAATGTTTTCACCTAATAATATATAACATCGTTCAAGATATGTGTGTGTGTGTGTGTGTGTGTACCTGCAGGAAGATGCGTCCTATGCTACTGAGCAGCTGTGTTCTCTGCTGGGGTTCATACTGGATGATGGAGTGATAGGTCTCCACAGCCAGAACATAATCCTGCAGTAAGAGAGAGGGAGGGAGGGATGGAGAGATGGAAGAAGACGGGGTCAGAGAGAACGAAAGGACAGGAAACACAGAAGCATCGGAGAAGAAAGGACGGCAGCAGAAGTAGAAGTTAGTGACGGAGTGGAGAGGTGAAGGTGAGGTACGCAGCAGGGGCCCAGACAGGTGGAGGGTGAGGAGGTAAAGGAGAGAGGCCATCAATCAACACACGGTGGGTGACCCCGCCTCCACACTGCTCACATGGTGACTGGACTACTGAGGAGGGCGAGGGAGGGAGCACCCTTTGGTTTGCCTGGCGCAGCTTAGCTCTCAGCTCACGTCTCCAAAACTCCACACAAATGTGGATTTGACGCATGTAAACGTACAAAAGGAACATTCGTAACGACACTGCTCTGCTTCCGGGTTCTCTCCTTCTGAACCAGTATCATGTTGTATTCAAACGATGTTGCAAATAACCCAACACCCCAAAAACTGCAATTACAGAGCCTGTTCCATTAACTAACAAATAACCTTCATTATTACACTTTTATTATTAATCTCTGCTGGAATATTGATGTTAAACATTTTCCAATCCATGCTGGAAAATTACAATTTGGAGAATGCTTCACTAATTTCCATTTCAGTTAAAAATTAATTAGTAGCACAGAGTAAACAAGCTCACTGTGCCATTATTACCCCGAAAACCGTTTAAGTGCTTTAAAAAATCCTGCATAGCATTGTGAGATGATACCACCCGAGCAATATTGTTAAATATTCATGGCTCCTAATAAATATGGTACAAAATGTAAAATCACTTGGACCGGCTTTTATAATTAAAACGTAAACACAATTGAATTTGTTCAGTTACTAAATATGTGCTGCAAATTCATCTGTCGCCACTAGATGGTGCTGTGGTTCTCTCTGAGGTCTGATCCCCACCCATTGCCCCCCCATTCATTCCCTCTCTATCTCACACTGACCAAGAATCCAATTAGTGGTCAGTCTTTGGGGATTTCGCTGCGAATCCTCCACCAGCACCACCAGCATCACAGACCTCAGAGTCTCTCACGCACAGAACACACACAAACACTTCCTCCTCCCCGCAGAGACACATCAAGGCAGACCGAAGACACCCGCATGGGCACACACGCAATAAAAACACATACCTTCATCAGTAGCAGGCAGTTGGCCATGGAGTACATGACCCGGCTGAGGCGAGATCTCCACAGCTTCAGAGACTCTGACACACACCAGAGGACAGATGGGTTATGTCAGGGTGACTTCCTGTTTTCCCCGCAACAACTTTTTTGGGTATGGAACTCTTTCCACACTTGCATCCGTCCATTGCTGTCTGAACCCTCCTTCCCTTTCATTACCTTGCCTGCCATCGAGGGGTTTAAGGCGAGGTAGCGAGGAAGAGACTGCGGCACGCTCCGTTTTCCTGTGGAGGAGCTTGTGTGCAGGCCTATTATTATTCATCGCAGCACACCTGTGAGTCAGTGCCGGTGTGTGTGTGTGTATGTGTTGGGAGAGGAGCTAATCACTCAGTAGGGGTCTGATGTGTGAAGGCAGGGCCTCGTGTTATTGACTTGACTGTCGGCTGTCTGTGTGGGCAGGGAGAGGAGAGACAGAGGGCACAGCTATTATGCCGCTTTCAGAAGGGGAGAAAGTGGCGGAAGCCTCACACAGGCATTCTAACACATGTTACCCAGACAGTTTTTCCAATTATAAGCAGTCTCTGGGGGACATTTAGCTCAGCTTCACTCCGGTGCTGTTCATCACCTTAAATTTGCCTCACTAAATGGCATCCCTTCTTAAAAAAACATGGATTCAGCCTTGGAAAAAGACGGTCAGCCCACAAACAGTACGGAGAGGGAGGACTGAAGATGAACCGCTGGACAGAGAATGTTGAAATATCAAGTATGTCAGGTAGCATGAAGGTGGAGGTACATCCAAACTGAATTACAGATGAGGATTCCTCCCAGCTTCCCCCCAGCACTGTATCGATCTGCTGGGTGTGAGGGGCCGTTCAGTGCTCAACTGTTTCAAAGCACCGCACTGGTGATGGTGTGGTTCACACTGGTGTGTGTGTGTGGCTGAGGTATGCTGCAGTCCTGCACCAACTGCGCCTCACTGCTTGTGTGTGTGTGTGTGTGTGTGTGTGTGTTACCCACTGGGGCTCCATGACCTCACTCCCCTCCCATCGTGTGATGCAGTCTGGGGCTGGGCCAGGTCTGCAGCCATGAGCCCGTGTGCGCGGGCATGTGTCTCCTTACCTTGCCTGTTTTCCTGGGTTAGGGTGATCATGCTGCCGTCCTCAGCCAAGCCTTTCTCCAAGTTCCCTAAAATCTGTAAACAAGCGGTGGAAAGGAAACTTCAGAGGGGAAAGTTGTTCCACTGCCAGCACCAGAACGTCTACAATCCAACACAAGTTGTCTGTTGACACAGGTGGGCTGAAGGAGCTGGATGGTCAATCTGTGGGTGTGGATACTACAGAGCATGCATATCTTTATGATCATCCTGAGGCAGCGTTCTTGTATGCGTGTGTGTGTGTGTGTGTGTGTGTGTATACTAACAGCGAGGCAGACAGTTTTGAGACTGTGCAGGCGGTCCAGAGCCTCCTGGGGCTTAGCCAGGTACTGAGGGAGCTCGGCATGCAGCAAGCGCATGGAGAATGGCACCATGGAGCCTGGTGGTGGTTGGGAAGAGGGGAAACGTGTGAGGGAAAAGGGGGGGGGGGGGGGGGGAAAAGGG
>CAAKHB010001729.1:101631-124538 GCA_901007665.1 Aeoliscus strigatus | reverse complement strand
TGCCCCCCCCCTTTTCTTTTTTTTTTTTTAACCCCCCCCCCCCCCCCCCCCCCACACACACACACACACACACAGCTCTCCCCCCAAACGCCCCCTCCCTCCACTCAGTCTCTTATCAGTGTCAGACTGGAAACAGAAAAGAGATAAGGAAACGCCAAAGCCAATACAAGGTGCGGTGTTCGAACACCCGGGCAGATTAGTCATCGACACGTTTGTCAGTTAACAATGGAAAACACGCGGCTCCATCTGGAAAATGGGGACAAAAACAGTTAGATGGATTTCTGTTCATAATGCATCAGGGTCCTGCAGCACAAACAGATTCAGATGCAGTTTGGCCCCTGAGGAGTGGCAGCACCGATTACTTTAATAACTTTAATCATTCCTATCACTCAGTCACTTGGACATAAAAGTTCACTTGTACACACACACACACACACACACACTTACTGTAATGTAGTAACATTGGATGATGTGAGTAAGGCATATGTAGTTTTCCTACAGAAACTATTTGGTTTGGATAAAACCAGTCATTTTGGTGCTTCTGCTACTTCCCTCGAAAATTCCGCCCAATCGCTCCACAGACTCTGCCCCCACCGCCCCTCAACCCCCACCTACCTGCTCTGGACTAAATATGACAAATCAATACCTCAGCTAGATCTCATTTACCTCATTCCACACACGCGGAGTTCATTGTATATACTGTACTGTAAGGGACTGTAACTATCGTATTTGTTATTTTATTCTGATCAGTTTGTATTATTGTTATATGTATCATTATCCTTAAGAGCTTACTTTTATTGTTAAATGTTAAATGTCTGGAACGTCTTGGTATCTGCAATCTGGTGCTCAAAAATGTTGTTTTGCATATCATTTAAAAAAAATCCAATAATGGAAGAGGTTCTTGACATGAGGTGAGATGTAAAAAACCAGGTCCCCACATCTCATTGCAATGCTACATGATGTGTAATTTGTTGCACTGCAGATTAAGTGGAACGATTCCAAGGTTTTGAAACTATGAGAGCACCTCCCAATAAATCTTCACCACTGCGCAAAAACTTCTCCTAGGGTTCATTGAATCCTCGCAGACATCAAGGCAACAGGACAGATCCGTTGATAAATCTGCAGCCTGCAATCTGAGAAGTGCAGCGCCAGCATGTAGCGCCATTACACACAGAAATTCACCGCCATGTTTACCTGGATTAAATCATGTGCCTGTGACAGAAGAAATAACCCCCCTGCACCTCTACAGAGCACAGGGGAGGGGGGTCTCGTATGCGTTACACTGCAAACAGTGTCACCCTTTTACGTCTGCCACCGCTAACGACTTGTGATACGATCCTGGCTACGATATGATTTGTTGTATTTCGTTCCAGTGTCATGTGACCACGGATGGGACCGGGTGAGAGTGCATTTATGAATCACCACACACTATCAATCTCCATTCCGCCCCTCCCAGCAGGTGGACTTGTGGCAGTCAAGATGTATTATTAATGAGATGTGTTGCTCCTCAGGGCTGACTGGTCTGGACTCTCAATCCTCGTCCTGCCGCGTGTTATCGGCGTTGTATCCGGGGATCTACTGACTAAAAAGGCTGAGGCATCTGTGTGTTTGCAAGTTTCAATGACAAAGCTTATAACCTATTTTTTTCCACGCAATCTTCGAACTAGCATCAGCAGGCGGCACCTCCTCAAAAAAAAATTCCATTTGCCTTCTTTAATGTTTTAGTACAATTCTTTTATTTATAGTCTTCTTTGAATGATTTAGATTCCAGAGTTTTACAGTTTTTAATCCTAGTTTTATCATTGCTCTTCCAGCTGCATGCGCAGTAATAACGTTCAGTATTATCAGAATTAGAATTCGCTTTGTTATGTTATTCTAAAGTCATAATTGTGGTCATTTCTGCTCCTTAACTGCTGTTATTCATCCGTCATGACGAATCACGGCGGCTTCATTTTGAAGTTGAACGTTTCACTGCATCGACATTTCTGCATAAAAGAGTGAAAACCTGAGGACAAGCGTGAGCTGCACCTTCGGTGTCACCGTCAAGGAGCGATAATTGCTGCTATTTTGTCACGACAGATGACAGCATTGTACTCTGCACCCCTTCTGGGCCAATAATGTGTGTCAATGAGCAGCAATTTTTAACGTCAAGTAATCCTGTTCATCAGCCCAGCCAGTTTAATCGTACAGCTGAGACCTAGTTACCTTTGTCAACTTTGTCAACTCCATGCAGCGTCGTTGCTTTTTAGTAGCTGTAAAGTCTCTAATTTAACACAGTCAAAGCATATTGTTTGATGGAAAGTTTATAATATTAAAATAAATACCAATAAAGGTAGACTAATAGTGCATTTTTACTCACAGACCAGTCTGTTTTTAATCCACTAGTGGGCAATTTGTGGAATGAGAAGCTGATTACCCGCTGAATAAGAAAATGTACGTAATGACCTGTATCTATTGATGAGTCCCTTTATGAAAACTATCTATTTTACGCCGGCAACGTTCATACGATGTGTTCATACATATAGATTCGGTCCTAGTTGCTTTGATGAATAGGTTTCCTAGACTTCGGAGGATTGGTTTTCCCAGCACTTTGCCCCGAGAAGGCTGCTCGAAGTGAATTCTCGTCAGCGACCTGCCACTTTAAATGGCACTTCAATCAAGCGAATGGCCGGGAGTCCTCTACTCCCTGAAAATGTTGCCGTTTAGAATTATTGGTGCCTTAAGAAGAGTAGACTGGCAAGCAGAGCATGAAGCCAATAAATGTTCCATACAAGCTGGCTCCCTTTTTCTAGAAGCCAATTATAGTAAAATACAGTGTTATCATGTTTAAGGGTTGAAGAATTAAAGAAGCACTGAGTAGAAGCACTGGAAATTCTGTCGACACAGTTTGTCTCTCTGCTGGCTCAATTAACTATTGATCAGATTTGTGCAAACCAATGTAAATAATTAACAAAAAGCAGAGATGGCATCTGCAGGTCTGCAATCAACTTACTAATACAGAGAGGCCTCGTGTCTCTGATCAATAGCGCACAGACTAGAGTGCACGTCAGCCACAGCGGGGGATCTGCGCCAGCGAAAAACAACAACATCAAGACCGCCGTCGTAGTCAGGTCGTAATCAGAAGTACGACATTTCGAGGTCGGGACGAGAATCGAAACTACGATTACTTTAGTGATCCCTGGACGGAAATAAAGAGTGATAATGTAACTCTCTAATGACACACAACTTACAAAAAGACCCATCGAGATGTGGTGCTTCGATGGAAAGCCGCCATTCTCTAAGCGGCTCTGAGGAAAGTCGCAGCCGGGGTTGGGCCCACAGGCCCAATGAAGCCTGTGTAAGTAAAAGATGGAGCACACGGAGGAAAGAATGGCATGAAGCTCTCTGGGGAACAGAGGCGCTGTATGACACTGTCAGAAGGCCTCTGGGTAACCCTATTTGAATAGGAGTGCTTCCCCTGATCCACATCAAGGGCACTGACTGGGGCACCTCTACCTCCAACTGCCTCCGACTGATGTGGTTGTGTGTGCGCGCGCGTGTGTATGTGTGTGCGGCCATCAGCCACCGCATTATTCCACGGTACTTTGTACAGTGCATTAATCACAGGGACCCTTGAGCACTTCTATGGATCCAAATATTCCGACCTTGAGGTTACAAGAAAGACATTAGTCCTGATCCATTCAAAGTATTGGAGGTAGGGAGGGGAGCGCGGGGAGGGAGCAGAAAAGCTTTCAAGGTAATGAAATTCTGCCATAATTTAAAGGAAAAGACTTGTGGGTACAAGCTCGAGCCAGAGAAAGAAGGGGAAAAAAAGATTAAATTGGATTTTTTTTCTTTTTCCTTTTATTTTAAATTAGGCTTAAGTGCAGGCGGGGGTAGTTTTTCTTTCTCTTTTTTTCAAACAAAAGCATGATAACAGCATTAACGTCCAGAATGAATCGAATCATTTCCAATCCAATTAACCTTTGACAGAATGGATGAGTGGACAGGAATGAGAATGGCTGATAAGGGAGGGGGCAGCAGGGGGTGGGGGCCGCGGGCAGCCATGTACAGAAATGGAGGTCTGGCTAACATGGACGTCGCACACCAACACGCCAGTTCCACCAAACGACAGTTTACTGCAGGTGGGTGTCAACGACGCTGGCCGTCCTGCCCCTCAGGACAGCCTACCATCTACTTCAACGGTGAAAATATCTCAGCTAGCCTCAGCACAAGCTCTTTGCAGTGTAGTGTCTCTATCTGCCCATTGATTTCGATGGGAACCTGGTCTCAGGGGGACAGACTTAGCATATCGGCGTAAGTCAGCAATTGCTTTGGGCACTCAACCATCAGGGGGGCTCCCACCCAACAATCAGCCCCAAAATACTCTGGTTAAGTTGGTTGGTGTGTAATTTGTGCAAAGATTCTCTTTGGGGGCAGGGGGTCCTTTATGTGAGAACAGACGTGGATGGCCACATGTCCTGGAATTCTCCAGCACCGACCACGGCCCTGTTCGCCGCCATCAAAAAGTACTTGAAAATGGCCGCCGATAGTGGGACTAAAGGCTCTATGTTGGCTGATGACTATGTAGAGGGGGGTGCAGGTGGGGGCACCAAGGAGCTATGAGGACTCTCTCACCTGCGCCTCCCTCCTTAGCCTGTCCTGTCCATCCTGACTGATAGCAGCGGCGGTCTGCAGTTAACCCCACTTATTGGTTACGCTGCTTCTCACACCCTCTCTGCCTCGATCTATCTGTTTCTATTCCTCCCTCACTGGCTCACATACAGCTGCAGCTGGTCCATTAAGTTAATTAAAGGCTCCATTTTGAGCTGGAGCCCGCCAGCAAATACGAGTGCCAATCAATAGATCTCTGGCTTATTTTGTGGGAGGGAGGGGTGCTGCTGATTTGTAGCCTTGGCAGACGAGCCTTGTCCCGCTCTGTCCGTCCTCTGTCTCTGTCTAATTTGGGAGCCACCCTTTCCCCTTCCACAGTCTCCTTCCCTCTCCTCGCTGTGACGCCATCTATCACTCTGCTCTCTGTTGTTTACCTCCAGCTATCCACAGCTCTTCCCCGCCCTTCGGCCCATAAAGAAGTCTAGCGGTCCTCGGTTTCCGAAGGACAGCGTTTCACCATCTGCACGCGGCTGTCAGATGTGCCAGGTTGTTGCAGGGATTGGAGGAATGAGAATCCGGAGAGGCAGCTGAGATTAACCGGAGGGGTCCGGAGGGAAGGAGAGGGGGACCAGAGGTGGAGCAACAGTCTCACAGAATAGTCCAGCCGTGTCTACATCTGTCAGTTTAGGTCGGCGGTTGTAGGAACCATTATCTTGGGAAGTCATTTGTGTTTCTTCGGTTGTCTGCGTGTGAAAACAAATGGAATTCATATGGAACGTGTGAGGTGACTTCATCCAGCAAAGCAGAAAGGACAGATGGACGTGGCAAACATTTTCTGATCCATCCACGTTGTAAGTCCTCTTTAGAAATGAAAGCTTCTTTAGAATTCCAACAAAACAACAAAAAATTCAATTTTTTGCTATTGTCTCATGCCACAGCAAGAGTAGAACCACCACAGGCTAAACAACCATCATTAGCTTCATGTGGTGTTCGTCTGCTATGAATAATGGCCGCGGGGAGTGGAGCGGCTCCGGACCGAAGACAAGCTCTCTCTGCAGGAACCCTCCGTTCCAGCAGCTCCTTCCACTCCTGCAGCTACATCAGCAGCAGGGACAGCAGCTCATCGGTCTTCGTCCCAGCAGTCATTCGACTGTTCTCCCCCTCCAGGGAGGCAGCTCATTCGGGCCTCGGCGGTAAACCAGTGTTGTTTGTTGGAGGCTTTTTCCTTCGACCTCCTCCTTCTTTCCAGTCTGTTTTTTTTTTCCTGTCTCTAATCTAAACTCCTCTCTTCTCTTGCCTCCCAGCAAAAAAAGCCCAGGGGGGCTTGTTCATATTCTCTCCTCTTATTGTGTTTCATCTTTTTCCTGATGACACAGAACTATCCCCCCCACTCCCCCACCCCCGAGTATCCAGCTTTCCGCCGGGGAGCTGGAGAAAACGCATGGTTAACCCCATTTTATACTGTCTATTCAAAGGTTCCCCGACAAAGCTCCAAGTGCTCATAACAGAGAAGAAATCATTCGCATGGAGAAGGAGGGAAAGTACGATATTCATTTGACAGAAGTAGAAGAGAAGGTCATTTTCTGGTGAAAAGAACCAGGCAGTTCCACGCAGTACGACGCACCGCATTGTGCCGTTTCCAAAACAATGGAAGAGTAAAGAAACCACGGCAGACAGCGAACAATCGACTCGTCTCTGTATCCGCGCTCAGATGGAGCAGATAAGACGCCGAGGACCTTCCATATGTAAACCGTTTTACCGTTGACTGTTAAACAAATGACAAATTTGTCCTGAGTGGAACGCAGCTGTGAATTGACACCGAGGCGAAATGATGTACCTATGGCCTGTAATATAGCTGTCAAAGGAAGCAGTTATCAGCCAGGAGAGATGACACATAAAAATGTAAAAGGGAGAGGAGAGCGGGGGAAAGAAGGCTCCTCTCTGCTGCTTTTTTGGCAATGACATCATCTCTCTTTCACCCCACTCTTGCTTTTGCTCTATTTCATTCTCTGGCTTTTCTTTCGCGCACTCCCACTGCGATTCCGAAGCCCATGCTCCCTCATCCTTTGTCACCCGAACCGCCTCATTTCTCCAGCCCTCCCTCCTCTCCAACTCTTCCTCTGTGTGTAATTCAATCATCCCAAGGAGATGGATATCCATCCCCAAGGAGCGCTTACACTCTCCATTTCCTAAGGCCCTTGATCAGATTAATTGATTGTCCCACCCGCCCGCCCGCCCACCCCGGTCCGTGCTCCCCTTCTGCCGATTGAGGCTGAATTGGCGGCGGAGGGTGCACGAAAATCCGGTTTGCATCGATATTTTCATACAATGGCTTCTTCCCCCTGCCCCCAGACAGACCCCTGCACCAGGACAAAGGGGAATAGATAAAGTACATAAGCTAGGTGTGTGGGTGGATGTCACAGAGTGTGTCCACAGAAACGGTTGAGACTTATATGAAGGAGGAACAGCAACAACCTGCATCTCACAGGAGACACGGGCCGAACCGGAGATCAGGGGACGAGATCAAGTCGACAGGCAATCAATGAAATGAAATAAACAAGGCTGTTGAGGGGGTTACGGTACGTGCGTGAGCTGGTTGTGACGTCTTTCTGCCTGCGGAGCGTGGTGGTCGGTGGTGAGCGAGAGTTGGAACGCGTGAAGACCTCAGCTCATCCATTATAAGTGAGAGCCAAGCGGCTGCCATGTCTCCTGATTGCCGCGTCCCAGTGGAGACAGCCCACACACCCCCCCCACACACACACACCCCACAGCCCACACCCCACCCCACCCCAACGAACACAGTTAACACCTCCCTCCTTTTGGCAGAGGGGATCTCTGTAGATTACAGTGCTGTTTCAGGCCTTCTACACCATGACACTAAACACACACACACACACACACACACACACAAAAATGCACCGACACACACACACAATCATCGGAATACACACAGGAACTCGTTCGCCTCGCTCTTATCTATCTGCCGCACATGTTCCCCATACGTGCACAGCTTTTACCTGAGTGCGTCATTACAGCTGAGGCTTTTACCTCTGGAGAGCCAAATTACCTTTCAGATTCAACCTCCTGCTTTTCGACTTGCCCTTGACATTTAGTTCACTTGCATTTCCCCCCGTGAGCGTACAGACACACAACACACAAACGCACTAGATTCACACGTTCACCTGAACCCCTGGAACCTAAGACTCAACCAGGTGTGCTTATTGGATGAATGTCTGAATGACCAGAGGAGGTCTGGTTCCATTACCGCAGGTTCCAGGTCTGGTTAACGTTATGTGCGATATCACAGCAGCCTGGAGAAGACCCAGCTGTGATCAGGCTGCGAGTGTGAGGACAGACAGGCGCGTCCTCGTAGACAGCTGATTAGTGATGCTAACATGAGCAGCTGAGGTAAAAGTGTCAAGTTAGACTTCTTTTTATACAAACATTAAAGATTAACAAACAGCAGTGTGACTCTAAGCAGACGTGTCAACACGGAGAGGAATAGGGAACAAGCTGGATGGATTTTGCAACAAGGAACAGGGGGTAACAAGAACATCAGGTAAGACACAAAATGTTGTTTTGATAAAATGTAAATTAACTTAATAGCGACCAGCTTTGAAACCGGTGCGGATTGTGTCTCCGGGCACAGGCACCTCGTCTCCACTTTCAAATAATACATGGGTCTGGATTGTTTCAGGGTGCATGCAAACAGTGGGCCGTGAGAAAAGCCTGTGAAACGGCGTCTATCTGTATTGAAGGAATGCTGCTTGTTCTCCGGGTTCCACTCACAGCTTGGACAGAATCATGTTGTTTTTTTTTTAATGCTGCACAGCATTTCAGACCTGGCAATTACATTCCGTTATGAATAGGAGCAATTATTTTCCATCTGCAGGGACATATTCATCAAATAACACCGGCCCAGAGCTCTACCTCGAACCATTCAGATCAAAACAAATCTATGGAGACTCCTTCATAAATACTACTGGATCCTAACAAAGGAGACTTTAAGCCATAAAATGATGACTGGGGCCGCATGAGTAATGGCAAACAATAAAACGTAGGCTCTGTGGTTCACCAATGACTCTAATTATGTCTGATTTCGAGACACGTCGCCAGTTTGCTTACGACCGAACCGACAAAATGCTGACAAGAGAATCAACCTGTAGCTAGCTAGCTTCATTTTACAACATCCAGCACAACCCCCTCAAATGAACGGCGTATGATTCGCAGCAAAAGAGCTTTTCTGTTGGTATCTCGCTCCACGTAGGAGATTCTGGGTGCAGCAGTGAATTTATCCAAACCTTGGCGGATCTGTCAGTCTGTGCTCTTCAAGTTTTTAATGAAGACAAACTGATTTCATCCCAGACAAAACACATGGACTCTACTCCTGAGTACACACATCCTTCAAACTAAATCAACACACCATTTATTTTTTCTTCCTGAAAGAATCTCTCGCTTTCACACTTTATTTGCTGGCGGGCTGAGCTCTTCGGCGGGGATTGATCCAGACCTGCCGCCTTGAACCCGTGCCCCGAGGGCGGCTCTGTGCAAACACGCCAACCCTCATCACGGCTACACATAGATAACAACACACCTGACACGCTAACACCGAGCAGCTCTACTGAGAGTGACAAACCCAAAGAAGGTTTTAAGGTTTCATGGAGCCGTCATGAATAAATAACTGTTCATTCACCATAGAGGAGAAGGGGGTTTGGACAAAAAAAAATGAATGAATAAGACAACTACAACAGACAATAACAATAATTTGCACATCATCCTTCATGCAGCATCTCGCAATAATCAAGAAATACGATGAAACAACCAAACCAACAAGAAGATCACACAAACAGATCATTATATATTATGAATACATATAATAAATATGTATTCTAAAAGTATGAGACACCTTGACATGATTTTCTCTATTTATGAAGTCCTTTAAATGCATGACAATGTCCTACGATTGTGCTCATGATGCATTAGCGATGGGACCTTCACAGAACATGTCACAAAAAATCCTCCCTGCTTCACAGGCTGCCGAAAGACGTGCCACAAACAAGTGCAAACGCAAAGACTCACAAGGAGTTTCATCACTAATGTCATCATCTTTCTACGGAGAGGAAAACGTCTGGTCTGTGTCTCAATATTGGGCAGAACGGGACGTAAACTGTTTGCTGAGCACATGTCGTGGCCAGCGCGCAGAATAAATCCGTTATTTCCCACCAATGCAAAGATTACTTGAACATTTCGCATAAATAATTCCCGCACAGACAGATCCTTTGTCAGTTTTTTACACCTGAAGACAATGAGCGAGGAAGCTCACACACACACTCGCCTCTGCAGCAGGAGCAAGGGTGTAGAAAAGGGAATCATGTGTTCCACTCATTTATCATCGCTCACGATGAATAAATGTCATTAGGACTGGCTGCTGCACCGCGGCAGTGGAAGAGCTGCTAGAGTAGTTTGAGCTGAAATAAAGCAATATGGAAATGTGAGGACTGCATCCGTCCCACACACTGTGCTGTTCAGGAGGCTAATGGCTCTGCGGAGGCTTTGCAACTGCTTTGAAACACACACCGACAGTACACACACAAATATACAGTTCCACCCTGTGTTGTGCACAGACTACAAGTTGCTGTGGAGTTGATGGAGTCTGTGATTGGCGGCGTGACACGTGAGCTGATCTACACTGCCTCCTAGAGGACAACACTGGAACATGACAAAGAGCACAAACTGTTTCATTTCAATGTGTAAAGCTTCCCCCGAAGAGTGGTTTGATGTTGTTTTTTTCTTCATCTAATGAGGTCCCAGTAGCTTTACATTTGCTTGTAAATGTTATGTGAGGTTATGGATGTTATTTCCAACAGCGGTCCTACCTTCCATGCGATGCGGTTGCCGTTGGTGTCGTGCTTCAGTGTCATCGGGAACTCTCCGCGCTCGTAGAACTTACGAAACATGGTGGGTTTGGAGGGGCGCTTCCTAAAGGCCCCCGCCGACGGGGGGCCCACCACCTGGTCAGGGGCAGAGTGGAGATGAAAGAGTGAAACGCAGAAATGAACAGACACGCAAGTGGTGTTGTACCAAATCAGAATTGACTGTTTTTCTGGGGTTTTTTTCTCACTAGAATGGAATCACTCCCACGGCTTTTTCTTAAAAGTAATTCAGTGAGACACATGCGCCTGCTCCTCTGCTCCTGTGTGTGTGTGTGTGTGTGTGTGAGAGAGCCCTGTAGCCAGAGGCGCTGCCAGAGGCATTGTTAGGATCATCTTTTCTCTGCCTCCATATTGGATATGTGCTATTACTGTGCCACTTAAAGACAATGGGACTTGTATCACACCGGCCGCAGTGTCTGCTGCGATTGTCGGGTTCACCACTGATGGTGCTCCTACTCATACAACAAATATAAAGTCAGCGCAGGGCATCCAAGCGATTTTAAGATGAGAAAAAGGTCCTTTGGACTTCTATTGACCATATGAATGACTTCCAACTTTTTTTTAAAAACAAACTGCCAAGATAATAACAAGCGATGCTCAAGGAGCCGTGACAACCAATTACGCCAAAATAACCTCAATAAAAGAAGAAAACATTTAAAAAAATTAAAATTACTGGGGAAAAAAGTAAAAAATTAATTGAAATTGAATGAAATAAATACATAAAATGAAATAAAATAAACACTCCCCATGTTCTAACCAGACTTTTCAAATGAACTGGTACTTTGGCTTTTTATGATTGAAAACATTGGAGAGTTCCAACATGTTGTAGCGGCCAAATGACTGAATGTCGGAGCCAATCTTCTTCTGTGCCTCCTGTGTGCGTTCCCGGCCATCTGTGTGGCGCCGCGACATGACAGGCAGATGTGTTGCTGTCATTAATCCTCAGATTACCTCCCGTGGAGAAAGTGAATTTGGTCACAGGGGCGAGCGTGGCCGCCTGTGAACACTCTATAAGGTGCTTCAAGTCTATTACTGTGATGCTCTTCATTGGTAGTGTCCCTTTTTTTCGAGTTACGTCATTCACTGGTGTTGCCCGTTTGTTGCATAATCCAAAAACACACAACACATAAAGCACCGAAAAAAACGCAGCTCAGTAAGTCTGCCATTGGAGTGATGAAACACACCGTGGATCAAAGTTTCAGCTTCGTATTCATCGTGTTGCCGGTGCCAGCCAAGCTTGGCTCAAGAGGAACATGAAGAGACGACAAACCATTGTGTGGGACCCAGAGGGAGCGTCTCGCTGCATTAAAACGCCGATAATGCACCATGGGATTGCAGTCATTTAAAAAAAAAAAAAAAAGCTTGGAGAACTTGTTTAGCATACTGGGGAATACTGAATCTCATTAGGGTAAAAGGTTTGTATACCTGCGTGCCTCATGCATGTGAAACACATGCATGAGGCACATCTATCAGCTTTGAGACCAGCCAAACCAGTCCATCAATAATCAATACAGTAAGTGCTTGACTTGTTACTGTTATGTTACTAAGCTACTGTTATTGCACAGCTGCACTTTTGTGCACCTGTTCTGTTCTATGGACAGCATCCTGTTAATTCTGTACATATAAGTATCATGTAAATCTGCTCATCTGCACATGCACTCACTGCTATGCACTTCTGGTTCAATGTAAACTGCATTTTGTTGCCTTGTTTTACCCCGTGACAATGATCTTACTCTGATCTCTACTGCCTAACTGAGCAATTGCATGAGTAATTAAGACTTCAGTAGACGTCACCTCAGTAAAATACTATTTGTCTGGTCATCAACCAGCCACTTTAACCTCCTAAAACCCTGTGTACACATACATTAAAAAGTACAATATACATTAATAACAACAACAACAACAACAATAATATATAATAACAATAATAATAATAATAATAGTGAAGAATCAAAATCCAAATAAATAATAATTGATAATAAATAATCATGTAAAATTATTACATTAAACAGCAAGGTGGAGTAAAAACACACACCAAACAAAAGGTCCCATGAGGATATGATAGCGTTCCGTTTGTGGACCTGCCGTCTCTTCTGACCGAACCTTGACCATAAAGTCAGGTCAGTAAGGTCACTAAGGTCAGTAGAAACCTGATTTTTGAAACCTGATATGTCCCATTTTATTGTGCACTGAAAACCGTGAAGCCTGATTACCATTATTTGTCTTCCTCCATCCGTCTGTTAATTATTTTCACCGCAGGACTTGTTTTATAGGTCCGGCTATGAAAAAAAGGAAGCTGTAAAGCTTTGCAAGATCACTGCTGCTCCAGCCTGCAGGAGCGACAAAGCCCTCATATCCAGGTAGCTACATCACGGCAGCGGCTGAGCCAAGCTGCACGAGGAAGGCTAAAAATAGCACAGGCTGGGCAGAAAGGAGAGAATGAACCCAGACGGCATTGACTGGCTGAGTAGCTTTTATGGTCAGGAATGATGACGGCGCAGTCAATTCCATGGCCCGTGTTCATGGTTGAGGTATTACAAGCGTCACAGCTATTTTCCTGCTTTCTCTACAATTATCGTTGCTGGCAGGAAGCACACACTGACAGCCAAGATGGTACCAGCACACACAGACGCACAGTGGCCTCGTTTGTCTCTGCACACACACACACAGAAGCTGAAACGGACCGGTCCCAGTGTTCAGAGCGTGAGAACGCGCCTGTCGTTCCACTAATCTGCCCCGTGGATGCTGGTTTGGACCAAAGATCCAAGAACTGACTGATGTGTCTACACTCAAAGCTCCTTTCAATGTCGCCTTTTTCACCCGGGTGGAGCTGCTGTCAGATGAACCCAAACTGTGGAGTGACACGTTGCACATGAACGGTCCACTTTTAAACTCGTCTTAAACCTGATTGGTCTCTTAACCCAGTCTGAGATTTATTGTTCTTATTATGTTTTTACCCCCAAAGGAGATTTTGTTTTGGTCGGGGTTTGTCTGTTAGCAACATAACTCAAAAAGTTGTGACCGTGTTTTAATGACATGTTGAGTAACTGCTGCTAATAGACCAGGACCAGATGATTCAGTGTTGGAGGTGTTCTGGAACCATCTGGATCCAGGAATCTGTTGAAGGATTCTTCCTCATTTTCAGCATCTGTGTCTAGAACTGCACAATAGCAGCAGTGGACTGTCTCTGTGGGCCAGCGGTAAGTCTGTTGACCCAAAGGTCGGGGGTTGGAGCCCACCCAGGGACAGCGGGTTGGTTTTTGGTTGTACTATTGAAACAAAAAGAAAAACTAGAGTTCAGAGGTCATGATTTGTGTAACAAGGTGTGTCACGATTTTTAATAGCCATTTCTCTAATAGTGACAAAGGCATGTTTGGTATGATTGTGTCCTTGAGTCTTGTGTGTGAGCGGCCACACATGCAGGTGTAGCACTGCCCAATAAACCGTTATTATTTGTTATCGCCATCGGAGCATGTGTGATAAACGCATCTTCATATGTGCCTTAATGGTGATGAACCATTGACCTATTTTTAGATATCTAGTTCAAGTTGCGAAAGCTGTTCATTTAGAACTGATCCACTGAGTGAACAACTAGGTGTTCGGGCTGGGTCAGCTTTGAAATGTGCAATAAAAAGAACAGTCTCACACAGGGCAGAATGCTGCCTTGTCGTACAAAATTCACCGCTGCTCTAAAACACGGGCATCAACACAAACGCGAGGCTGTGAAGACGACGGAAAACAGAAACATAAAGCATGCACGTCAGCATCCCGCTCCTCACTGGAAGCCATAAAGCAGACCTGTGAGGCGACAGACTACCGAGCGGAGATAGAGGCAGCGTAAGGCAATAAAGAGAGGAAGAGTCGGTTTTGTGTGTCCCTGGTGCGCACATCAGGGAGCCGTAACAAGGCAGCGCCGGTCAGATGAGCTGCAGGCTGTCGTTGCTCTCTTCGCCTCCAATCTGCCTCTAGATCCGTTTCTTCCCTGCTGCCGTCGTCCAGTCCAACTACACTCCACTGTAAACCCAGCTGCTGCGAGACGCACCGACGCAGAAAAACCAACGTACGAGCACGCCACACACGCCGGGCCGCCTCGTGGGCGAACTCCTGCAGAGGGACCCGACACCAGCAGGGCCTCGTGCGCCCGTCGTTTAGGAAGAGAGAGAAAGAGATGCTCCACGCGACCCCCGTCACTCCCACCTGACACTTCCATGGCGAACGGAAAGGAAGGGAAAGACACAGGGCGGATAAAAGAGGGATGATATATGAGCCAGAGAGACGTGAGGCAGAGCGAGAGAGAATGGAGGGAGGAAAACAAATGGAGGAACAGGTGATATGAGGGGAAGAAAGAGACGGCAAGACAAGAGGTGTGGCTCATCGATCCTGGGGGGGGTGGCGAGTTCAGCGGCGGCGCAGCATGTCGGCAATCCATCACAGTTCCAGGGCCTCCAGCTCCATCTCTGTCTTTCTTCTACCGTCTGATGTCGGTCGAGTCAGAGGTTGTCACCCCTGCACCGAAGCACGTCCACAAATGACACTCATGTTCATCTTCCCTCTCATCACCATCTTATCTCGTCTTCAGCTTGTCAATCAAGCTTCTTTTCTTGGGCCGTTTCTAAGTGGAGGAGGTGGTAGAGCTGTGACTAAATATTTCTCTTTCTGTTGTCATTTGACAGTGTTAACCGTGTTAATGAATATAGAAGCACGCCACGGGTAAACCCACTTATACCACCACCACTTGCCAAAGAAACAGAAATGAGATCATTAATTTATCTTTTCACGTGTTAGCCAAGCCCTAACTCGCGTACTTCACCCCTGCGTGCAGTATCCAACTCGTCAAATTCGTGTACTCTCCACAGAAGTTGAAAGAAACTAAAAAATCATCCATTTTGCGTGTTTTGCTCCTCAAATGTCCACTCGATTACGCTGCCGCTGACAGCTGCAGTTGCTTGTGCACTGTTCAATGGCGTCAACGTGACAGGTTGCGCCGCGGATGGATATTAGATTTGATGAATGTCGAACATGAGCCGGACCACGTTGTAACGGTTTTAATGCACGGCTGCCAGCCAATCAGAAACGTGTATTCACAATCACCATGGTATGTATGTATGTCTATACAACTTCAATAAAAATAAATATTCTTTTTGCAAGGGGCCCCACTACACAGGGGTGCAATGTGTCACCTGTTTACTGGGGCAGCAAGAGTGTGTGTGTGTGTGTGTGTGTGTGTGTGTGTGTTTCTTGCTCTGCATCTCGCCGCCGTTCTCGGTTGAGCAGTTATTGAAATCTCGCTCGGTACAGAAAGACAGCTCTCCTGCGGGAGCAAGGTGAGTCACCGATGATGGAACCGACAGGCCAGCGCCTTCCCGATAAGGCCAGCGTGCGCAACAAACACCTTGTACAACAAAATTAGCTCAATTCATTTACAGGGCATTTTCCAGCACCGCTGCCCAAACTCGGCTTAAGTCACATTTCAACAAGACTCAGATGAACCAGTGGATTTATTTAGGTTGTTAGGGAATCTGTCATGTCAAAACAATGATTTAACAGCATCATTTTGCTTATTCATTGCTTCTTCGGGGTAGGAAATAGGCTGGTTGGAGGCTAATCTCTTTCAAAAGACTAAATCTGCACACTTGTGCCCCACACCATTAATTTCACCCGACTAAACTGTAAGAAACGCAACAAGTGTGCGAATGAATTTCATTATGTGTAGAAATTAAAGAGTCACGGGCGGATGGGAACAAATGAGTGAAGAGCTCTCACTGGGTGGGGAAAGCACAGAGTGATAAAAGGTACACAAGTCTTTTGTTCTGAGCTGGCGGGAGCTTTACAGTTGTCACCGTGTCAAAAAGGGAAAGAAAGATCAACTGTATCACACACACACACACACACCCCCACACACACGGGCGTGTTTGGCACTGTGAAAAATGACGACTCTGCCGGACAACAACAGGGACACGCAACTCGTGTCTCTACAAAGACCCGCGGATGAAACAGGTGACAGACACCTACTACTGAGCTGCTGTTCAAGAGGGACACCTTGAAAGAGACATTTCAAAAAGCAGCTTCAAGTGCAGTTCTCTGCCTCTTTCAGCTTTGCCCTGTCGCTTAAAAGAACGGCAGAGGCACAGCGAGATGTTAACAGGGTGGATGCTAGGAGGACTGGATGAGGAGGAATTGGAGGAAAAGACACACTGAGAGAGCGAGCGAGGAGTGTTGTCCATCCTCTGTGTGGCCCCCTTATCAGCGAGGGAGCAGGCCAGCCTGGTGTTTACAGAGCCCCGTCGGCTGATTCCTATCACCAAACCGCAGCTGATGGCAAAAGAGTGAACAGCGCGCGTGGCAAAGGGGGAATGTATTCGTTCCTACTGCTTGTTAGGAAAATGGAAAAGCACAAGCAGACAACTTCAAGTCTTTGCAGCCGCACTGACGCACAGGGAGCAAACACAGAGAACAGTACGATGAAATGAAATGACCCCATCAAGCAATTGTTTCAACTTTTACAATGCTAACTATGACGGAAACAGCGTCATACGAGCAGATGCTGGCGAGGATTAATGACGGGAAGGAAGAGAGGGGGACATGACTCTTTCTATACTACGAGCTGCTGAGAACACCAGGACATGAGATGAGGAGGAGGTGGTGAAGCTGTGATTAAATTTACTATTTGTTACGTGAGTGTGTGAATTACTCTGTTGGCATATGTAGGTAAAATATACCATGGTTCCACTGTAACCCCATCCAAGTGAGCCATCTTTGATAGATAGATAAGTAGATATATAGATAAATAAGTACTTTGTTCATCAGTACAATTAAATAAAAAATTCACTTCTACAGACGAAAACTATTCCATTCATTTATCTGATGTTACACAATGAATCCTGGGAGTTTGGTGTTCATCAACTGTTGCACCTAATTAAAGGTAAAAATTGGCAGAATACCGACATCTAGTGAGGTCGCATTAGAATTGCAACACAGAAAAAAAGCATCCTGGCTGTCATCTGCGTCAAGCGATCAGTCAGCACCATCCATGTCAAGTGATGAATCTTACAGGATAACTACGAATTTCAACTGTTTCAATCCATTTTAAAACAGTATTTACCACTAGCTCTGCTATCCATTAACAACTAGAGACATATCTATAAATGCCATCGATCAGTAGCCTGCCATCATTCATTCTTTTCATCCTGCCTGTTTAGGATTCTCTCTGATTTGTGGGATGATTTGACAAACATCCGACAGAACTTCCCAGTATGTTCATGGTCGTCTATGAGACCTGTGTGAATACAAATAGACACAATATACAGACACACTCCGCAGTGGTTAAAGTGAACCGACCAGTAATGTCATATCTAGGGTCACAGAATGAAAACAAGTTACGTTGTTGAAGAGGGATTTGGCCCACAACTAACGTCAGTCACACAATATTTTTTTTTTCAGGAAAAGCTACACTTTCATTGTGTGCCCCCTATTTTTTTAAATATATGGTTTTTAATAAAAAAAAATTCTACATACCCCACCATCATTTTAACTCCTCAGGATCGTGTCTGCCATCTATGGATTGATGTTGGCATGAGGGTGTTTTATACCGAACTAGAGCTGACAACTCACAGACCGCAGGGCGCCGAGGAACAGCACAGGGAGGCGCAGACCCAGGTGATAAAACACATCAGGTGGCGCAGTCAAAGAAAGAAAAGTGGGAAATTGAACAAAGACAGGAAGTACAGCAGCAGACAGCGAGATGGAGAGTTTCAAAATAAAACCGGAAAGACTAAAAAGCGTGCAAGCAGACTTTTCATTATTTTATTTATTTTTTTTATTTATTTTAGGACTAACAAACTCACTACACCTGCTTGTGGAACGGGTCTCTGCTCTCTTGTTTACAGCTGCGCTGTGTAAGAGATCACCATGATAAAGAATTTGTCATCCAGGATATCACACACATATAGCTTTACTACATATTTGTGTGTGTGTGTGTGTGTGTGTGTAAGGGGGCAGGGAAGCCGCGTTGTCTTTACGGCCCCAATCAGTGACGACACCTGGGGGTGTTAAAGCTCGATGCGGGGGCCATAAAATTAATGAGACAGACAGGGAAAACTCCATCCTGGACCTGCTGCAGTTGCCACTTCTGCTGCGGATATGAACGAATATAACAGTCTGTGGTTTTTATTCACCCAATAAGTGTCTCGTTAATAAACATGCTCGTAGCTGCTTTAAAAGTTACGGCTGCAGGAGAACAGAGCAGAGACAGCACTCACTGTTTTGCCAACCACTGCGTTTGGAACAAGACTCACTGATCTAAACGTTGAAACCTTTCCTTGTCTTGTGGAAGATAGAAGCGATCAGCGTAGACTATTAATTGACAGAATTAATTCATTGACAGTCAGCGATGGAAACGATCGGGCGCAGGGGATCGGTGTTGGTTAGGAGGTGACTTAAAACACTCAAAACTGGATGACAGAGACGGAAATCATCCACAGCGAATACATCAGATCGGGTCCTGCTCCGTCTCTGTTCTCCTGCTCCGTCTCTTTTCTCTATCTTGTCTGTGACAAAGACCCACTGGAACTGTGTCATGGAAATGTGCCACGACTGCACCAAGTCAACCATTAAAAAAAAGCGGTGGCAACATGATGAATCTTGATGAAAAGTGGCTACATGTCTCCACTGCCCCACCCTCCTCCCCCCTGGAAGTCGGTTTTCCTGCCCGTGCGGCCGTCTGGGAAAATATGTCGTTTATTCCAGAGACACCACACAGAGACCACTGGCCGAGTTTGAAACGTGACCTTTGCATAAATTAAGCAGGGGAACGTACACTCCTCTTTCAGCTGGTCTAAACCAAAGACACACAACCCTGAATTAGAGATGCGCAGTGTGCATTAGACGCATTAGTCAGAGATGCACACACTTACCCTCTGGGTACGCTGCACTCTCCGCTTTAGTGATGTGCCAGTAACATAAGATCCAATTAATCCTAAATCTCTCTCCTGCACAGACTAATGGGGGGAAAGGTGTTCCCAGTAGAGGTTGTTAAAGGAACCGGTGAGCGACAGCATGTGGAACAGAGGTCTGTTGTCTAAGACCACCAGTGAGCATACGAACCACAAGAAAGCAAAGGCACGGTTGTTCTTGGACAGACACAGACAGACACACAGTCAGACACCTCCGGAGACAGGTCAGACGTCGTTTCAATCGCCTCGCCACTAAACACTATTTGGTACCAGACACATCATTTTCCATTGCAGGGCAGTACTTCCTCGATAGGAGTGGGTTGTCATAGCAACGCCTGTCACATTGGTTTATATAAACATAAAAACAATGGAGGTCATTAAGACGACGGTGAACTTGCTGCTCAGCCATGTTACATTAGCACGAGACGAGGACTAAAAAACGGTGCTCTGTCCCGTCTCCATTTCACATTTTAGTATCACGTCTTTACAGTACAGCCGAGTAACGCTAGAACTGCACCGTGGACAAGCGACGTCCGTTATCAAACAAGTTACTGGTTCGGGCCCTGGCTCCTCTGGGGAGCCACGGTCATGTCATCATACCCTGTCCCTTCAATCCTTTCTCTACAGCTCTCCAATCAGCCCTCTGCACCTACACACAAACATATGTCTGCACATTCCCAAACCTCTAATGAGGCAGGAACCAGCGTGGGTCAATGAGCACCAGTCAATCAGCAGTCTCACCATCTTTGGGCTGCTGCAACCAATTCTGAAAGAGCCTGGTTTATTATTCAAGATGACCTCTAAAGTTTGGCCATCTTCGTAAGAGGGATGTTACTGCGACTCCTGCTGACCAAAACCACATTCGCTCTCATTCCATCTCTGCCGTTATTTCTTGGCTTGAATTTTTATGTCCTCTCTTGGAGGGATGTTGTCAAGGTAATTTGATGCTGACCCTGCGTTTTCTCATTAAGCCTTCAGAGCAACTAAAACACAAAGGATAAAATCCAGCCACAACAGTACAAACCATTAAAACAACAACAGCGTTATAGATTCTTCTCTTCGACAGCCTTTATCTGCATGTCTGTGTGACATTACCTCCCATTAGCACTCACGTCAGCGTCCGTGGCGTAACCTCGTTCACACCGCCCGACAGACAGTCCGAGCAAAGTCAGTTCGATTTGACAACGCCATAGAGACGGGTGTCAGAGTGACAGACGGAAAAGTCGAGCATCTGTCACGACGCTGAAGCGGTTGGCTGAAATCAAAGGGAGGCGAGGGCCTTCAAAGGACAGCGAAACCAGGTATGCTCTGGTGTGCGCCGCAAATCAGGGCCAAAAGGTTGTATTGCTTTTCTTCTGTCTCTCCCTTTGTTCTCCTCCTGTCTTAAGGGAGTAGGAGGGAGAGGAGAGGGGGAAAAAAAAAAAACAAAGGTAGAAGAGTGAGCAAGGCTGAAAGGACAGAAAGAGACCGAGAGGGAATGACTAATGAAAAGGTTGTCTGTCTCCCCCCGCTACGGCACGCCGCGTTGATCAAACACTCGTTAGGAGAACTTGCTTTGTGTTTGCGGACAGAGGAGGTAATGAACAGAGGTCGCTGCAGCAGAAGTGGTGCCAGGCTGTGATGTGGATCATCTCCGACAGTATCAGAGTGCGTTTTGCCTTCCAGCCCTGCTTCTCTTCCTGCCGTCTCCAGCTCGCTGAGGAGGAGCAGTCGCCTCCAGCGTACCTTTGACTGGGAGCAACTTGACTCAGCTGGATGCAGGGACATGAGCTAAATAGCAGAGTAATCCAGGTGGAGTTTTGACGAGTGCACACACGGCTTTAATTCTCAAAGGGGTTGGCAGGTTTCTCTTTCTTCGTATCACAGCCCCTCCCCCGCACACGCACACCCCCCTCCCCCCGGAGCACCACCTATGATGTTGGCTGCTGTGCGCTTTTAACAGCATACTGTGTGTCAGCACAAAGCCCCTCGACGGAACATTGGGACAGAAAAACATTTCGAATGCATGCGCTTTTGGATGTTTATTACCGGGTTTCAACCGCTGTGTATCGTTAACGCAGGGTGGACATTGTCCTTCAGGGATTACCGACTTGCGGCTCCTTCCGGTATCTGCTCCAGTCAGCAGAAATCCAAAGGGCACGCCAATGTTATTGCAAGGACAGTGATTGTAAAGATTTTCCACCTTTTGGCGTTATTCGCCCAGAACACTGTGTGTGTCAGTCCTATTGATTTTGCTGCCATTGGTTGTCATTATGTTGATGTAGGCTGGATGTGAGCCGCCACATACCGATGACCCCGGAGGAAAGTGTGCATCACCAGCCTAACACGCAGACATTAGAACCCTCGGAGGAACCCGCTCTCCTCCGCCAAGGACAAGTCATGGCGGCTGATAATGATGGAGGCTGAAGAGGGAGTTAATGTCTTTTCACTTAGCGGGCTGATTTAACCCCTTAAACCCTGTTTCTGTTCATCAAAAGAGGCCGATTACAGGAAAAGACCACGAGCTGCACAAGGTCGAAGGGGACGTAGCACGTTGGTCATGTATTTCATGAAGGCCTGTCACTCTGAACACCTTCAGGAATGCAGCCGTCAATCAATCAAACCACCACGGCAACAAATGCGATCGGACGGCCTGTCGCGTCACGTGACTTCCTCAACTCTCGGATTGGGGCACTTCAGAAAACGCAATCACCCGAGAGGCAATTTGTGAGCGTGGAATTCGGACCGACTTGGTGGAGTAAAACCTTACCACGGCGGCAGGGTTCCATGAAGAGCAGATGACCGACGGTGGACCACACACACTCAGTCGGGCCCTAGCGTGGACTACAGGGATAATAAATCAAGCCTAATAATGTGCTGTAACACAGACGTCACTCCTGGCTGCCATTTTCCTCAACGGACTCCACTCTAATTAGCTAAATGATGCGACGGGATTTCACCCCCCCCAAAGTGTTGTATGAAACTCCTGTCTGAATCAGTACGGTATAGAAGAAACGCTCCTCCACGGCCATCACGTCCCTGCTGATATGGAAATGTGTAACTGACATGTTCCCACGGTTAAAAACTACGTCACTGACCTATCTGACGGCGGGCGCGGTGAAAGTGTGCGCGCTACGGAATGCGCAACAAAATTCCATGGAAAGGTTTAATGAAAACTGACTTGAACTTTGAAGTGGATAAATCACTTTTGGGTGGGTCGGCGTTTTGATCGGGAGCTGCAAATTGTTTACGATGTCGAGGGGAGCAGCTTTGAAAGTCAAGACGAAATGGAGACAAATTGTCTTCACGCAGATGAAAAGTGGGCAGAAATTGAGACTAACCAGCGATGATTTAATGTACAAACAGGGCGTAAACGAAAGCGGCTGTTTAGTCTTCTGCAGTGAATCAGACACTCGACCGACAAGGACATTGTCCGTCAGTGAGGAGGGGG
>CAAKHB010001729.1:81578-97856 GCA_901007665.1 Aeoliscus strigatus | reverse complement strand
ATATGGGGGTCACGTTTGCTGAAGTGGATTCTCCTTCTTCCCTGAGGGTTAGCGGGGCGAGCCAAGGATGACAGTGGGGCTGGCGGCTTGCAGCATCGGAGGGATGCGGCAGACTTGGGGGACGGTGTTTGCCAGCTCAGTTTTCCTCCCAGAGGCCAAACAGGAAATGAGGTGTGCTCGTTATGAAGTCGAGGTTGGGATCAGGTGTATCGGCTGGCGCTCTCGGGTGAACGGTGCAATCCAGCGTGTTAAAGGGGATCATGTCCATGTTCTCGCTCGTGGGCTGCAAACGTGTAGGACACAGGAGAGTTCATGGACATGGAACTTCTATCATTTTGTGTGTGGCTTCACGTTTCCCCCAGAGAAAGTTCCTCTGTTAAAAACAGGTGTACGGGAGAACAAACAAGTATGAGAGGGGAATCACAGGACACTGCTATTAACTGCAGAGTGAAGAAAAAACAACCGCAGTTTATGATCATGATTGAATATCACAGGTTCTTCTGTCTTCTATAAATCATACATGACAGCTCTCAGGTGTATTTGATTGATAGTGGAGGAAATAATTCTACTGAATAGACAAACGCCACACACACACACACACACACACACACAGTGGTGTACTATGTGATCAGCATTGCCTGGTTGTATAGTCTCATCCAGGGGTGTCAATCCGGCCCGATATGGCCCCCAGGATGAATTGGCAAAGAGTGATGAAAGACATCAACTGCAATAATTCAATAATGCAGTGCGTACTGTTCCAGTAACAAAGATCCATTATTCTCTTCCTTCACAGCTCCACTCTGTGTGGTGAATCACTTCAGGCCTGGATCACTAAAATATTTTAAACTTGAGATAAATTCAAAACTTGACAAGCTGTTTTAACCATCAAGAGAAATACTAGATGTTTTCAGGAGCAGATACCTCTTAGTACATGTTTTTTAAGATTCCACTGTAATTGTACATAATTGCACTTATTTTTCCACAGACATTTCAGGTTGTTAATACTGTAACTGGATAGTTCATTACTTGTAAATAGTTTCATAATGTACTGGTTGTTCAAAGGGAAACATCTGAGTTGTAGTTATTCATTGGTTATTTTACTGTTCCGGCTCACTTGAGATCCAACAATGACATTGAAGGCTCAGTCTGTTCATATTCAGAATCTGTCCAACGCTCCATCACCTCAACTCGATGTGCCGCATCCATCACACACCGCGGTGTCACCTGCTCCCAGTGAAAAACGGAACAGATCCGATGACATTGATGCGTCTGCACCATGACCGAATGAAGTGTGTATTTCTCTGAGGAAAAGAATCTTTTCTGTGTCGTGTGCGACGCTATAAATGGCCAAGTGCTTTTAAAGGAAATACTGGATTTGGATTATTATTTTGACACCAGTGTGACTGAGTGTCGTTGTCACGAATTTGATTTGCCAGATTAGCCAAAGTCACATGTCCCCATAACGCTTACAGTTTGAAAGATGAGCTGTGAAGATTCCTCTGCTCTCTGGTTGGCCTGTGTGTCAGCTGTGATGTGATGCGCCCCCTACAGGTCGTCGACAACGCTGCAGATGTTTGCTCTCCCTCCACAAAGGTTTTTTTTTTAATCATCTAGATTTATGGAATAAACTATTGGAGAAGAGGATAACGTCTGTTTCCCCATCCGTTTGAAACACAACGTGACAAGCTCCCACCAGAATGTAAAGTGCACCTATTCTTTTTTTTTTACTGTCAATACTTGTTGGGCGAACTGCTCAGAAAAGAAAAAAAATGGGATAGTTGCAGGGGAATGTGCTATCGATTCCATTTCTATGAGCACAAATACTTTAAAGTATAATAAGCCAATGCTTCAAGCCCTCACGCCCGATCAAGGTTTGAAATGGCCCCGTTGTCATAGAAATCACAGCTCCCCACAAAGCTGCCCTTGCTAAAGTTATTTGTCAGTGACCACGGGGAAAGGAGGGAGGTCAAAAAACACCAGCAAACCTGAGAACTGTTTTTTTTTGCAGAGGGTTTAGCCAGTGCTACAGCAGCGCGAGAGCATCATTCGTGTTCCAGACGTGGCAGATCCTCTCAGGAGACGGTGAATATTAAGGGGCTTTGCAGCACCCCCCCCCCCAGCCCGTGAGGGCTCTTTGACAGGAGATTTGTTTATGACCTTCAGAAAAGCAGAAGGAAGTCAATGATAGCTCCGACACAAGGCAGAGGATGAAAAAAAAAGGTATCGACTGCGGCCAAATTTTCACTGTTTATCAAATAATAGTGGGACAGAACAGAGGTAACAGCAAGGAAATTATTGGAAATAACAGAAATCAGAACAAAAAGCAATTAAAGGGTCAAAGAAAATAAAGGGTAGAGAGAAAAATAAATTAAATATAAATAAAGAGGAAAATACATAAAAATATGTAAACTAAAAAATAAACATGCACAAATAAAATGCACGCGATTTAAACGAAGTCGCTGAGCTTGCGGGCCTCATGTCCTCTGGCAGGTCGTTCCTGAATCAGTTGCAGCGTACACCTGAACAATCCCACCAAAGCTGCACGTCGGCCGAGTTTACAAACACAAACACACGACTCAAACTCGTGCAGCAGCTGTCAGTGAAAAGTCGGTTAAAGATTGTCTCTGAGTGATCGGGCACTTGAGTGCAAACGAACATGACTGTGACGAGCGTCGTGGCTCATCGGCCAACAACCGGCTCTGAATGAAGTGAAGAAGCAGAGCACAGCGAGGCTCACGTCCTTATTACCAGTGGTGGGCCGGAACAAGTTCCATGCAATGGTGCTACTGGTCACTGAATTACAAAAGAAACTGTAATTCATCACTGAAGCATAATTAAAATACAGTTTCTCTTGTGAATATTCTTAATTACAACATTTGTTACTTCTGAACAATTTCTGCAAAAACCTAGTCTCTGTGTTTAATAATATTATTATCGTTGGAGCCCCCCCTTGTAATCCTTTCAACATTTAAAACAGATGAGAACATTCACGAAACGTGTAGAAAACAAATCTGATGGAATTAGTGCTTTGATAAAGTCACTGAAACTGACTCCTGTTCAACAGTGGAACTTGTAATTGGAACCAGTTACATCAGAAAGAAGCAGTCCAAGCGGTGTGGATGGACCATCACACACGATGAACGCGTCCTGTGTGATGGTCCATCCCACGCACACGCTGTGGAGCAGCACAACCAACCTCTGGGACCAGAAGCTGCACTGATGCCAGACAACTGGTCCAGATTTCTACTCATGATGGTTTGTTTTTGTTTGTTTTTTGTGATCGATCGATGCGTCCATCAACGAAGACAAATGCCGTCTGATGTATAAACCTATTAAACTTTCCTGATCCATCTTCATTTGCAGAGAACGAGGAGTGAGGAAGACCTGAGCTGACGGTGTTTGAAAATGACTTCCTCAACAAAGGAGTGGAGGTTCAGTGCACACGCTCCTGGAGTTCTTCACATACTGAGACAAAGGGCACCATTACCCAACCATCTTTTTCTAATGAATACTTAAAAGCAGCTCTGAGCTTTTGTGACATTAAAGCAAAAGCTCTTTAATGTCATTATAGTATGACAATGAAACCTTTTTGGTCGCTCCCAGCTCCCCTGAAATAAAATAAAATATCACAAAATAAAAATTAAACGATAAAAAAAAATATTTTTTTGCAGGTGGCTCAACAGATATGTAAATATTAAACCCACTGCTGCAGACGTCAGTCAGCCTGCATGTTTGTTATTTCTTGAAGGATTTTTCAGCAATGGCTGCTGCTTCATTGTGTCCTATCAATCCATTATAGCTGCGTTATGGCTTCTAAAAGTGTCACTTCAGCTCATTAACGCTGTTAGATAATTATAGAGCTCCCAACTAGAGCGCTACTGATACACACACACACAGACACACACTAAAATGATGACTGAGGCGTATATGTTCAAGCATTTTCACTCGTTTCCTCTCTGCTTTCATCTAGTTCAGCCTGTTGAGAATTGCTCAGCACAAAGAATCTAGAGATGATGAATGACGGAGGGAAACGGGAGGAAGAGGCTCATTTGAAAGCGAGGGGACTACTCACCACAGAATTCTTCATGGTGGACTTCACGGTGAAGCCTTCGGTCTGCAGCTTCGCCTTCTTCCTCAACATGTCCAACAGGTGCCCACGGGCAAACAACGGCAGGAAATCCAAACCTAAATAAGCAGGAGATGTCGCTAATTAAAAGGCAGCTCTTATAGATCACAGGCTTGTTTGTTACTAGAGGTTGCTAGGTAACTTCAAAGTGTTAGGTTGCCATGGAGCGTCTCCTAGTAACCACAGAAACTCCTGGGCACTGTTGAAAGTATGTGGGAAATGAGCTGGTGGTGGACAAGGAGGATTTAAGTTTGTTTTTGTTTTTAAATCATTGCTATTGCAGTTATTTTCTTATTTACAATACATGATGTATTTATCCATGCACATTGAATACCAAAAACCTAAAAAGAAACACTTAAAAAATCTCACACAAATGAAAGAAATCATAGGTAGGTTGAATTGTGAGACTGTTTCTGCTGACTTGTCAGTTCACACACGCGTGTCTGTAGTGGTGTTATGAGACCTTTTGTTTTTTAACGTGATCTATAGTTCACACTCAGTCAATGAGGGATTCGATCATTACAATGATTTATTATGTCTCACTTTTATTACTTACAATCCTGTGACCGTATCATTTTAATCATCCGGGTCAAACTCTGCTTTGCTGCGGGCTGGTTGAACACGTCTATCTAATGAGCGGTGAGAAGGTGACTTCGGCTCACTTTGCGGCGACCCGGACTCGTCTGAGCGGCTGCTGACAGGCCGCCACCGTCGAACGCCGAGCTCAGCGTTCTCATCTCGCTGCTGCTCTCCATCCCACAGTCGGTAGACGCAGGCCTCTACTCCTAATAAGCTGCTTGTAAAAGCAGCATGAATCATTCCAATTTAGATTACATTAGATATTCTAATTTTTTTTTTTTGGCCTCTGGAGACTTTCTTGGGTGGACTGGTGCAACTGTTATTTATCTTCAGTGCGTAGGCAATTTCTCTACATTTCTCTATTTTTTTTTCTTTTTTTAATAGCTCCATTGAGAAAGTAAGGTACAACAGCGGGGGGGAATGTAAACAAGGTATGCAAGGGAGGGCAAGTGATGTCCCTCATATCTCTCCCTCCCCCTTTGCTTCCCCTCAGAGGATTAAAAGGAGGAATAAGAGAGTTTCTGCCACCGAACGGGAGCGTCAGCATGAATTCAGCCGGGCTGAGAGAATGATTGTTTAAACAGCTGTGTGAGCGCGCAGCGAGGAGAGGGGACGCGTCCTCCTCCGTCACAGGAAAATATCAGTGTTGGTTTATAACTCAACTCAAATTATGGATCTTCACGTGGGACTGTGGCTGCTGCCGGTGTCGGTCACCATTCGGGGGTCAAGTGCACGTCTGGATTTCTTGGTGCAGCTTCAAGGACACACACACACACACACACACACACACACACACACACACACAGAGAGATTGTAAATTGGCTCATAGTGAAGATTCATTTACATTTTCTGCTCGACAGGTAGGGAAATAATGAGGGGAGAGAAATTGGAGTTAGCGTACTGAAAACATGAATACATGCTTCTTCTTCTTCGTCTTCCTGCGTTGACACTGCGTCTTCATCATTGTGTTTGTTATCCCTGCATGGATCTGCAGCTCATTTGCTCTGGCCACCTTCAGGCTTCATAGTCGTTGTCCACTGTGAGCGAACACAGCAATTAGGATATCATTAGAGCCGTAACTTGTACCTACAGAGAGGGGAGAAAAAAAACAACTTGTTTCTACAAAGCAGAGGGCGCAGAGGAGGCCAGCAGACGAATCGCAGCAGGACAAGAATAGCTGCCGACTTCCCCCCAATTATAAGGAAACAAGGCAAAGGGCCGTTAACACGTGTGGAGGGAGCTGGTCGGAGTCTGCCGGGTTGTCAGAGTCACACGTGGGCGCGAGTACAGACGAGATAGATGTCATCCGAAGAGGGATGTGACTGAAACAAGGCTAGTGCCCAGGAAGGGCTGGTGACGGTCGCAATCACACGCTTGACTAGAGAAATGCGAGATTTAAAGGCATTAAAAACACACAGGGTGTGTGACAATGAGATCAATGCAGAGCAAAGAAAGCGGTAAGAAACAACGCTAGTTTTGGCCGATGGGCCCTCGCCTTCGAATCTGGACGGAGAATCCACATACTGTTGGTATCGAGGTGTCATGGCCCCACCCCCCAACCTTTGACCTCATCCCCCCTCGATGTCCATGCTGCGTTCGTGCTGCATAACATATTGAGCCAACAAGGGTTTTTAATGCTGTGTGAGTTACTACTTCTACATCTGTCGGTCTGCAGAACTCAAAGCCATCTTCAGCCGTCTTCAGCCGTCTTCAGCCGTTCTAGGCGATTGTTGACTTGTGAGCAGATCTCGTTACCACAATAAGATCTTCATAATTTTCCACTCACTTTTTTTGTCGCAAATCACATTTTTTGTCAGCTGAATTTGTTCAGCAGACAAGGAAGTGCTGCTTCACTGTCTCTTCTTTCCCATTTTTGGTGAAATTCAGCGCCATCTGCAGGCTGGGAGTATGAACTACAGCCTGCCTGTCGTTTCCGATGGGTCCATTTCTAGTGCCAAGGAAGATGGAGGAGTAAAAGTTTTGGTACGTGTGGACATGACCTCAGCCTTTGTCTTGAGCTGCAGAATTTCTAAATATTTCTGCAAGAAACTTGAGTGGCCAAGGACAAACACGTCTATTTATGACACAAGAAAGAGTCCTTAAGTTGTTTTATGTAACTGCACGCTGGTGCTCAATTAAAGTCAGAATGGCATCTACTTGATCCTCAAAGAGAATGCTTGAATGGCAAAAGTCCTCTAAATATTGTTAGAATGAGTGTGAAAAGGTGAGCCCCCCTTCTCACCGTCCCCCCGCTCCTCCCTGAACTGAATGCGGGAATGTCATCTTCCACTCGTGCACCGAGGCGCGCACACACACACACTCACTGCACGCACGCACTGTCGCGGCTCTAAGTTTATACACAGGAGGTGTGTGTGCGAAATCACACGGGGTTCCGGGACTCTCTTGCATTCTCCACTCCCATGGTTCTGTCCACCACATCGAGGGCAGGTAGTGCAGTACCCACTACCTGCCCGCTTACAATAGGCATTTGGCCACAATACGGTCACTCCCCTACTTTCTGTTTCCGGCTTCCGGTCCGAAGGCGCCCGACAACATGTCTACTCAGACTCACATCCCTGCTGCCCCACTTTACAATACCTCCAGCTTTTTTTTTTATTATATTTATTCTTTAATTCTCTTTCTCTACCAACTCTCTCCATCTAGTTTCGTCCTTTGAAGGAGTCTGTCAAGTCTGACCCACACTTGAACGTGTGCTAACTTCCCCCAGGTCCATCCAGTATGTCAAGTCATCAGAAACACTAGAGACAAACAGACCAACCCTGATGTAGTGAACTTCTATGAAACACAGCGCCGAGCGTAGCATGGTTCATCCATCGTGTGTATTCGCTCTTCTCCTTCAATGCTGCTGAGTAGAAACGTATTGAAAACCGACTGGTCCAAGCTGCAATAACCTGTCAGTCAGCGTTTGAACCAGGATTCACGCCGTCATCTTTGGGCACAGACCCATCAACCGTCCCCTGTGGACTAGAAAAAGTGTATAAAAGCCATCGAAGTCACAGCTAATGCAACAAAACATTTTGCGGAGCAGATCAATTATAATTAAGTTTCTTTAAAAATGAACACTACCTTAAATTAACCTACACACACACACACACACACATCATTATCATTATCATTTTCATTATCATTGCCCCATGGTCGGGCAGATATGTGAGGTTACTGCTGCAAATATGGCACGCGCGCTGCAGACGTCTCTGTGCTTTGCCAGCACCTTGTCAAGGTCGTCGGCGTGGAGTCAAAGAGGGGCTTCTTAACTTTACAGGTAATTTAGCCGTAATTTTAGTGACGGTTGATTGGTTAACTACATGAGGTTAGTGATGATTATGACAGTGATTATGTCAGCTGGCGTAAATGGTCGCGAGTCATCCAACACCTCCTCTTCTTTGTTGCTTCAGATAGAGAGCTATAAGATGGTGGGTACAAATGTCTCAGCCTTAGACAAAGGGTGACGAGCTCCAACATCCGCTGCTCCTCCGCACTGAAAGGCGTCAACTGAGGGGGGTGGGGCATATGGTACGGTACACGCCGGAGGTATTATATCCCACGGCTGGCCTGAGAACACCTCTGGGTTTCCTGGCAGGAAGCCGCTGTAGGCGGCGGTGAGGTTTTATATCCTGTACGTTAACATTACGGCCTGTGTCTCTGGTGAGGTACGATCAAAACCTGTTAACTAAAGATCAATGTATAGATATATATTACAAAACCCTTAAAAAGATGGATGTGCCCCTTTATCATATAAAAAGCTTCCCCACTGACACTTAATCATTAGTCATAAAATTCAGAAACACCACAAACAACAACAGTGCAAGCTTTTTTTTAATCTCTTTACTCCAAACTATAGCACTTGGGTTATCCAGGCCTGGAGTCTGTTTTCCCCAGAGCTCTAATAAATCCAGAGGCATAGATCTCTTCAAACAGCGGGGCAGTTGGCAGGAATACTTGATACGGGCACAGAGTTGCAAGGCCTCGCTCAAAAAGCCACAGTGTATTGATCTTCATGCATTATAGAAGCAGCTTTGAGGCCAGCTGATATTGGAAGTCATATCTTTCCCCCCCCCGGGCATTCACATAACATGCCCGCCGGAGCAGAGCAGCAATAATCAGACACAGATCCAGCGGATAAACATATGGACAACACATCCACAGCCATCCCGTCCTATTAACAGTCAAAGACGCAGGACTGAGGGAAGAACATGTTCTCAGCTGGGGTCAGCGGTAGATTCAGTGTGTTAACTACAAGCTCGCCAGTAATCGTAATCATTCATCAATGAATCGTGGTGACTTACGGTCAGATTAGCGAATAATTCTAAATAACTAACAATTAATAAACTGATTATAATTAAATAGTTGATATTATCACATCCCTACTATAAATATATTATTACAATTATTGTTTATTCTATATCATATATATTTATTATTATTAATACTAATATTATATGTATTCTTTATATATATATATATATATATATATATATATATATATATATATATATTTTTTTTTTATTTTTTTTTTTTAATTATTATTATTATTTTTTTTTTCCTCATAAACTGCCAACTCTTGATTCTCTTTGATTTGTAAGGGGGAGAAGAATAGAGAAATCTCCGGAGTCCAGAGAACAGATTCCGGACCACTGTTGGCCCACTCTGTTGGAGGTTCCGGCTTTTTCCGCGAGACTCATCACCTCACTGGTCGGGCTTTCAGTCGCCCTGGCAACCCCTTAGCCCTTAGCTCGCCAGAGAATTGCACTTTCCTGTTGCCCACAGGTCATGATGTGACATGAACCTGAACGTGCGAACAGTGACACCCCAGAGCCCCCACAGGAGCGAACAAAAGGCTGATTGCATCTGCACCTCGCTTGTGGTCATGTTGTTCAGGTGGGCGAGAAGAAAGGTGAACATGACGTGCATTACAGTTGTATTCGAGGTTCGCTTTCTGAGTTGCGGACAGGAACTTGCAAAAACAAAACTCGCTCTTCACCTCAGAACACCAACCTGTGACTCGGGCCAACCCCAAGTTCAGAATTCAAGTTTACTTGTAAGCGAACACCTCGGCAGTGTCTGAAATGGACATTTACTGCCAATGGGGATGTTGGTACTGTGTTGGTACTAGCACAAGAGTATCTCTCCATCTTTTTTTCTGTCCTGCTATGTTGTCGTGAAACCGGGATGCAAACACATGGAAATTACATCATCGCGACTTATGAGCTTGGAATTCCAACACAGTTGGAACGCACCCTAACTAGGAAAATGGTGATAAGCGACGTTCTGGTGATCAAAACCACTGGTGGGAATACAGAGCGACGAGAGAAGTCTCAGGAAGTTTTCATGAGAGGATAGGAAGTAGTAGACAGTAACCTCAGAAATAGGAGAATGCCCAGAAGGTCTGTTGAATTAAATTCACCCCACAGTAACTCGGAGCATCTCCCCACTGGTTCGGTTTGTTTCATGAAGAAAATAAATCCAGCAGAACAGAACGCATCACTCCAATCCACGTTGTTGGTCAGATTTGTCTGGAACGGTGTACCTAGGACGGGGACACGCATAGTTTTGCATGCAGAATGCGAAGCACACCTGGTTGGAGGATCCCAGTTGGTTTGGATTTGGTTCACACTGTAAAACTGGACAAGAATTCATTTGGAGTCCGGCCGAGAACATCTCCTCTGAAGGGTCTCGGATGAGTAGCTTTCATTTCACAGAACACATCAGGTCCTGTAATCGAGGCAGGTATTCCATTTTCTCTGAGGTATACTTCATAAAATCTGTGAAATAAGCAGTAGATAAACAAACTTTGTAGTTGATTGAGTTGCAGGAGCGTTGTCATCGAGGTACATTCTGTCCCTGTTGTCAGATACTGTGCGGCACCAAGTCGCTGCATGATTTGTGCGTTTTATGTTTCAGCTGCCAGTGTCATTGTCCTTTTACAGAGACACCGCTCCCCCAGCGTCTGTCATTTGACCTTGAAAACACAGCTTTGAAGCGGTCGCGATGGTACGCTGACTTAACAGGGAGACCGATCGCTCCTTAATTGCCACTCGGTGGCCTGAGTTCTTATCCCTGCACCGTGTAACACGAGGTGACTTGGCACTGTTACAGCTCCAGAAAACCAGCTTGTTATCTCTATGGACATGGGTGCTCAGAAAACAGTAAGAGAGACTGAAGATTCTTATCTGCCGCAGTCAGTTTAACGCTAATAATGACACATTTGGTGTGAGATCGCATCACAGACAGAAAAACTCAGCTGTCGCCGCTGGTTGCAACTGACCTGCTGCAGTTCGTCCAACAGTCACCAGTGTTTTCCCTTCAAAAAAAAAAAAAAAAAAAAAAGACTTTCTCAACGGGATTAAATGTCCATTTGTAACTATTGGTAGCAGGAGAGGCCACAGTTGCTAAGTAACGCTACTTGAGACAAATGTTAGCTAGCAAATGGGTACGTTACGACGTTTTCATCAACATTCTCGAAGCCTTGAAACGACACGTCTAACGAGCGGGAACGATTACGAGAGCTTGACATTCAAACGACGTCTCGTTCAAGAATGAACAGCGACATCGTTCTCTGTCCAACCACCTCTGAAATCAGCTCTATCCTGAGACACAACATGAAACCAGACGTCTGCGTCGTTTGTCGGTTTCAGCAACCATTTAAAACACAAAACAAAAAAACAGAAGATTTCAGTGTTGACAGAGAACCGTTTAGATAAGGATCGAAAAATGGTGCACGTAATGAAATGTTCCACTCATAAATTACATTAGCTAATTAAACAACATTATTCATAACCTCAGTGCATAACTGTCTCTGAAAGTCTTTTACTTATTCTATATTTAGTTGCAGGATTAACATCCATTGACCTCTTTTTTTTGGACACAAACAGAACATCCCTGCAGCGGGAAACTGAGGAACACAGGACAAATGCAATCTGCCTTTGTTTGAGTTAAAACATAAACAGCATCCCTCTCCATCACCTGGCAAACGTTTTCCTTAGTACATGAAACAGTCTAACAGACAGAGACAGGCCTGTATAACAGCTATGTATTTCAAAGCTGATTTTCCTGAGTCCGACCACACGCGGGCAGATGGACGTATGTGGAACGAGGGGACGAGCAGATTATTTTTCCCGCCCCCTGAGAAAAGAAACGTCAGCTCTGCTTAGATCACGACTGCCTCTGGATTCCACGACGCTCCGAGCCGGCGTTGCTGACATCTTGGCTCAGTTAATTGCAATGCTTGCCGGCCATTCTGGTTTTCATGTTGTGTGCTGGTAACAGATGGTGTTGAACATTGAATATGATTAGCACCTCCTCCAACTCGAAGATTCAGGGTGTGTGTGTGTGCGTGTGTGTGTGTGCACGTCATATATTTTATCGATGTTCTTGTCTTATATATTACACGTTTCAGTAAATATGTGTACATTTCAAAGCATGTCAACTTTAAAGTATAGCACTAATTTATACATGTGAAGTGAAAAAAATACATCTTTGTGGTGTGCCATAGAAATACATCTACAAAATAATTACAGATTATTATGTCCCTATCATGTCTTTACTTAGACAATTCATAATTACAATTAATTACAATTAGATCATTCTAATATAATATTAATATCAATTAGGTCTATTTAGTAGATCTGGTTTCTTGATTTAAGGGAGGATTTCTAAAATGTTATTATCATATGACTTTTGGTGACCCTGGGGCGGCTCTTTAAATCCTATTAAAAAGACACACCTTTATTTTATTCATTTATTTATTTTTATTGACCCACGGTGAAAACCGGGTTCATTCTCTTGAATGAGACAAAAAAAAGAAAAAAAAAAACAGTGCTGCCCGCATGTCCTGCATGTCCTCTCAGTGATTGTGCATTCAGTCCCTCCGAATGAGCTTTGAAACGCCTTTGAAATATATATGACAGCCCATCTGAGAGGTTCTGAAAATGCACTTAACTGCTGGATGCTAGGAGAGGTGTCAAAGAGCCAGGGTGACGTGGAGTGACTGAGGCACCGCAGAGGAGAGGAAGGAGAGCAGACGGAAAAGAGGAGGCTGACAATAAAAGCTGGTACTTTTACATGGTGGAGGGCAGAGAGGCTGCCTCTGAAGACAGCCGCTGGAGAGTGTGTGCGTGTGAGTGTACACTTGTACAGCTACTTTTTGAGAGAACCAATTTGAGTTTTTACCAGTATGAGTGAGGGACAATTTGGGAAGCTGAGGAATTGAGTTTAAGTTCAGAATACGGTTACGTTTCTGGTAAAGGCTGAGTTTAGGGTTCAGGTTAGGGTTAGTTAGAGTCTATTAGGGTTCAAATTGGGGTTAATTAGGGTTCAGACTGACTGACCCTAACCCTTACCCTTATCAATACTAACCATAACTGACCCTAACCTGAACCCTTACTTAATTAGGGTTCAGGTTAGGGTCAGTTAGGGTTAGTTAGGGTCAGTTGGGGTTCAGGTTGGGGTTCATATTCAGGTTAGGGTTAGTTTGGGTTCAGATTAAGGTTCAGTTTAGGGTTAGGGTTAGTTACTTCAGATTAGGGTCAGTGAGGCCTCAGTTTAGGGTTAGTTAGGGTTCCTGTTAGGGTTAGTTAGGGGTTCAAGTTAGGGTTAGTCAAGGTTCATGTTAGGATCAGTTTGGGTTCAGATTATGGTTCAGTTTAGGGTTAGGGTTAGTTAGAGTTCAATTTAGGGTTGAGGTTCAGGCTGGGCACACAGGTGTGATGTTAGGGTTGGGGGGGAGTGAATGTCCTTCCGTGGGCATGTGTGTCAGGGTGTGTTGGGGAGTAACCAAGGGTCTTTGTGTTTGTCTGGTCCCGTGTGGACAAAGAGGAGAAAGCTACTGTCAGTTACTAGAGGCTTCTTTTTTATGTTATTTTCATGATCCTGTGTGGGAGTGTTTGTGTGTCATAGCGACAAGGAGAGGAGAAAACCGCTCGAAGTGAGAGAGGCCGATGTTCTTGAACATGAGCTAGAATGTCACATTGCATTTGTCACATTCAAAGGAAGAGCACCCGTAATCCCTGGTGCCCTGACCCTGTGGATGGGCTCTGCTGTCTTGCCGCACTCCACCCGCCACTGCTGGAAATGTCAGGCTGCAGATCACTGACCCTCGGCAACCCGGGCGACGACCTCTGGAGCATCCTCTGCTCACCCCTCACGTATTGAGCTGCACCACTGGGAGTCATGATACTGTATGTGAAGACACGTCTGTGCGTCTGCAGGCATGCATGAAAATAGAGAAATATCCCTTTTTGAGCACATTTTCATCTGACTGCTGATCATGTTCACCAGCATCTTACCAAAGAGTCAACGCTGCACACGATCCACCCACTGGAAATGCTGCAGGTCTGGAACCACAAGAAACTATTAATGTATGAAGGGAGGTGATTGCAGTCTGGCTTCAGGTGAATCATCTGCTCAGTACTTAACAGGTGCAAGAGTTACTGCTCCAGTTACCCTGGAGACGGAGCTTTGAAAGGGCAGACAGATCCACTCCTGGATCAGGTAGGTTAATGGGTAGAGGCTAAGCTGTACTGAAAAGTGCATGCTGTCAGTGTGGGAAATGGCATTCGGTGACAGACGGGAGCCGGCTGTGAGACAATCAAGCAAATACTTCATTGTGCGTGTTTCACTGCAGCCACTGTGCTTCTTTTCCAACTCTCTGCAGCACGATAGTGATACTAGTCAGCCGCCAGCATGCAAAAGTGCATGGTGACACTTGAATATTATCAATCTATAGATAAATAAACTCCAGCATTATTATTATTGTTATTATAGCTTATATGTTAAGAATACTATACACTTAACTTATAAGGTATAATAATAATATAGAATAATAATACAGAGTATTGTATATAATATACTATTAGTACATGAATGTTTATGAGTAGAGCAGGCAAGAAACCAACTATTGTAACTACATTTATTTTGTCTCATAATTCGCTGAGCTTGACATTTGGAATGTCAACATATAAGTGCCCCATAAGGTGTTAACGAGGATTTAATTGACCAGAAAAAAACAAAAATTCAACACATGGAAATATATCCAGTAGCCATTCAAGTACATTTTTGCCAACGACACTCAACTGTCCAGCAACAACTGTACAACTGAAGTTTGAGTTTAGAACCCACAACGCCTAGAATGACGACTAGAATGAGCAAAGCAGAGAGAATTACAGTTGAACCCAGCAAGTCCTGATGACCCGGGTGACTGAGAAGACCTAAAAATACAAACTGTCTGACATCATGTCAGATGCTGAAAGTCACTTTTCACGAGCTGAGGTGAGAACAGCCGAGTTCACAGGAAGTCGGGCAGAGGTGAGAATGACAACTGCTGAAGTTTAATTGTTGTGCATCGGATTCAACTGACACGTCTTTCCAGCCTCTGTTCTAGTTCAGGCAAGCGAGCAAACATCTCAGTCCGCCGAGTTGCCGGCCGCACCTCAGGGCGCCAGTCAAAACGATTACACAAGCGTGTGCAGCTCCTGTGTGGCTGAAGCAGAAGTGCCAGATACCTCGGTGAATCTAATCGAGAGAAAAAAACATATTGCAGACTCACACATCTAAACAAAGCCTCCCACTCGAGGCCTCGCCCACAGAAAGCGCCTGCTGCTGCCATTGTTCTCTTCATGTCAGGTGTTTACATCACTTCTCGGATTAATTTGGTTTTTAAAACATAGAAAAGGTTAATTCAATTGACAGAAAGAGGTCAAATCTCCCATGTACTGATGATCAAATCTATTAACAGCAATAACAAGCAGCTGGTATGTAAACAATTATTCTTTTTTTAATCATCTATTCTATTCTTATCCACTTAATTAGCGTTAAGTGCTTCCAGACACAATTATGCATCAGTACAATACATAATGATAATGAAAAAAAATTTAGATCTCTAGATGTGAGTGCAGAATGACAAAAACGACAAACATTCGAGTCGTTTGTCGTTTGGATGTTTTGTTTTTTGTTTTTTTCAATTCACTTTTTTTTCAGGTTACGTCTCCGCTCTGGAATCTCAAGCTGTTAATTGGGCTGCGAAGTAACGCCAGCTAACAGAAGAGGTCTGCGCCGCTGGCAACACCGGAAGGAAATCAGATGATTCTACACAACAAAGTCAGCGTGGAATTCACACTTGAAGCCACACGAGCTGCTGCGCACAAGGTTTAATGACAAATGTTCAGTGCGCTTCAATGTTTTTGTGTAAGATAAAGTCATACATACATGTGATACAGAAAATATTATATATGGTATATATTATATTATACTATATTATATATTGATATAATGTTATATATTGAAAACAATAATGTAGGAAGCTTTCAACATCTTAGTTTGCTTTTCCTTCTGGGGTCATGACCTCTGCCTCATTGTAAAACATCAGCCTGGGTGGCTGAAGGGCAACTGTACGCAGAATGGAGAGACAGACGAGACAGAGAGGAAGTGGCCGATTCACAGAGGTGAGAAAGAAACAAAAGAGAGCATGTGACACAGGGGAGGGAGGCTGCCATTAACAGGCAGCTATTAGCACACGGTTGAAACAGGCAGCGCTCTCCATGGCGGGGAAACCCACA
>CAAKHB010001729.1:32393-42737 GCA_901007665.1 Aeoliscus strigatus | reverse complement strand
TTATTATTATTGTTATATTATTATTATTATTATTATTGTTATTATTCCTGACAGCAATAACTGTTCTAATGCTAAAATGTGGTGTTCATGTTTAATGTTCCTTTCTATTTGTACATCAGTGTGTATAACAGCCTCCAAGGCAACAAGCAACACTTCTCCACCAACAGAAGGTAAAAGATATGTGGATTTGTCTGTGAGTGAACATGTTTCAAATGTGACAGACAGACCATGACGGTCAGGATGTGTTATTGTAACATCAGGTGGCGCAGGAGCAAAATCAGGTAATAATAAGTTGGACACAGTTGGACACCTCTTCTCATTCAGTGTTTCATGACTGTTTACATTCTAGATTCTCACTGAAGGCATCAAAACAGTGAAGATCCCATATGAAGTATGTAGTAAACAAAAGAGCCTGAGAGAACTCGAAACATATATTTATATTTTACATTCTTCAAACGAGCCGCGCTTTGCGTCGATTCCCGCGTTGAGCACTCTGGACATTCTCTCCATGAGCTTCATGACCTCTTCACCTAAAATGGTTTTCCGGTTTTGTTCCCAGAGATGCTGAACACTCGTTGGTCTTTCCGGAATCGAAAATATAAATCATATCTGTACTGACAGTTTTTTCTTTGCTAAATCGCCCACCCCCCTCACTACGTATATTTGATGTCTTCAGTTTGTATCTACAATGTAGAAAGAAGTCAAGATAAAGACCTTTTCATTACCTAACCAAGACAGTCAAGGTTTCCTGTTGTGTTTTCAGTCAGAAGTGAAACATGTCTCCACAGAGGTGAAGAAGCACCTTCTCCAGGGTGGACGACGAAAGCTTGAACGTTACAAAGCCTGAGTTTGACTTTGAATTAGAATGTCTGCATGCAGTTCCTTCAACTCAGTTCCTCCTCCTTCCCCGTCAGAGCCTCTATCCCCTCTGCAGCTGGCAGCTGTGCCAGACTACCCGGTCGCAGCAGGTCAGAGGGTCAGAATGCGCTGCAGTGCTTTCACCGCGCCACCTTCCGTCTCATGGTCCTGGGAACGACTGCAAAATCACACCTGGCAACATGTCGGCGTCGGGCAGGATCTGCTCGTCAGCGAGCCACAGCAGAGCGGAGCGTACCGCTGCCGCGCTCAGAGCAACTCCGAAGAGAGAGTGAGCCCCAGTCACACCGTGACCATCGTGTCCACTCACACCACAGGTTGGTGCTCACGTGTGCCGGGCATGGCACGTGTTACGGCGCAGCATCAGCTCAGGAGGCTGAGTACAGCATCAGCTCAGGAGGCTGAGTACAGACATGGAGACAATCACAACGACAGAACAAAGCTTCGTAGACATGGTAGTAGTACTAATACTATGGACATGAGTCGAAGGGTGTGGATGTGTGTGTGTGTGTGTGTTTTGGAGGCGATGTGTGTAACCAAGTTTAGATATGGTACTTTGACAAGTGGAATTAGGTGGCTAACATATGTTTTGGATTGAAAGCACCATCAACGAACGATAAACCGTACGTGCTCCATCCTTATCTACGACCGCCATGTTTCTGTTAGTCGTGGCCTCTCGCCATCAGTGTGTGACTGTGGAGTGAATGAGTGATGGATCCTGTGTAAATCGTCTTTGAGTGTCCAGAAAAGCTCTGTAGAAAATCTGTTAGAAAGTCCAAGTGAGCGTCAGGCCCTTTCCAACTGATCTACGTTTCTGTGCCGTTTCCCCCGACATGAAATTAGTGGGAGAGAATCTAGGAATAGCAGCCTTCACTCTTTCTCTCGTGGTCCCCATCATCCTCCTCAGCACTGTGTTCTGGCTCACCTGGCGTGGACAACATGGCAACATCCTGACTCTCTCCAGCACAGGAGCTAAAGGTGAATGACCCAGAAATCAGTCCGTGTGAATTTTCACGTAAAGACTCGGCAGACGGCTACAGTCTCTTTGTTTTTGTAAAGGGTTTCCTGCACCGGAAAAGACACCAAAGTAAGGAGTAGTAAGTATGTTCACACGCAGGTGCCTCTGAAAACATTTGAATATCATGGAAAACTTCAGTCAACCGTGTATTTTCTCAGTTCATTACAACCAAAAGGTTTCAAGAATGTTTTAGTTTTAATTGATGTAGAACAATTTTAGTTGTAAAGGCTTCAATTATTTTATAATAGATGCCTGCAGTTCAAAAAATAGAACCAAAAATTTGAAATAATCTAAATTCCTGTCAGGTTTGACATAAATATAAATATAAATATAAATATAAATATAAATATAAATATAAATATAAATATAAATATAAATATAAATATAAATATAAATATAAATATAAATATAAATGACTCGATTCATGTTCAACTAACAAATTATTATTAATTAATCCCATAATATTCAAATTTTCTGAGCTGCACCTGTATCGTCTGTCATAAACATCTGCTCACATATGACAACAATCCTTTAAAGCAGACGAGGTTCGCCACAGACTGAAGGAAACGTGTACATGAATTACACAAGCAGCAACGAAAACTACACTGAGCTGGACCCCAGCAAGAAGAGCACGGACAACGTGTACGCCAGTCTGTCGTAAGCGTCCGCTGGAGGCTGGAGATACAACACGGGGCGGAAAAAAGACTCTCTACAGATGATGTGAATGACAACGTCGACATTGTTTGTTCCACAAAACTCGTTCTCACCTCATCAGTTTCAACGGATATGTATATTTCTGCGTGAGCCTTTTTTCATTCCTTTGTTTGTACAGACTCATTGTCTGTATGATGACAGTACACAAAAAAACATTAGTAGTTACTACCATGATTTAGTTTAACTTTTTTTTGTAATATAAACTGGTTTGGGCCATCAAAGTGAATCTATTCTTGCAAATCAATTTCTTTCCTTTTCTTTCTTTTATTAAAAATGGATGAATTGCAGCTTGAGTTTCCCTTTCATTCGTCAGAGCACAAACAATACACAATTCACAGCTTTTCCTCATGCTGTACAAACAAAAACACCTGTTGAATCGTCTGTTAATTCCCCCTCATGACAAAAGACATGGTCATAAAGGTCATAAACTCTTATGTCCATCTGCTTGCAAAACTTCTGCTTTTCAGCTTGTACTTTACACAGGAAGACCAGCTGGATTTCAGCAACGCAGCCGAGGCCGTTGGTGTGTCGATAAACCAACAATAAATTACACAAACCTGTAAACAAAATATTTCAATGCATTTTTTTTTTTGCAATGTTGAAGAATTGGAAACATCATGTTTTTTTTCATGGACATGCACCATCTTACAGTCTCTGGCTCTGATTCCTGCTCTCCAGGGAGACCTGTGAGGTGACCGTGTGCGAGCAGCCGTCGCCCTTCGCCAGTGTTTTTATGTGAGCCACGATGAACCTCCTGAACTTCCTTGTGGCGAAGCAGTAAACCACCGGATCCAGGATGCAGTTGAGGCCCATAAGAACCAAAGTGATCTGATGCGCGTCGTTGAGCGCCTGAACGGTCTGCCGGTCCCAGTCCACATGACCCCAGCCCGCTCTGATCTGCAGCACTGCCAGTGTCCAGAAGCCCTGGAGTACATGATGGGGCAGGAAACACACGACAAACACGCCCACCACTGCGACCAGCATCTGCAGAGCCCTCCGCTTTACCCCCGTGGGCCTTTTAGACGTGGACACCATCATCCTGTTACACTTTCTTGCCTGGATTGTTGCTGTCCTGGATTCTGACTGACAGGGGTTTTGAGAAAGTAAGACTCTGGCGATAAGCAGATTGCACACGACCACAAGGAAAAAAACGACAAAAAATATGGCGATTATTGCAAAATGATAGGCTGCCACCACCCTCTTGTGGGAATCCCCCCCGCCCTGGTATCCCTCGAAACAGCGGGTGATGTTGTTCTCGTCCACGTTGGTCCCTGGAGCCGCCAGGAACGGCGCAGCCATGGAAATGATCACCGTCCAGATGACAACGCAAACGATGATGCCGCGGCGCCGGTGGTCTGAGGAGGCCGCGTCCAGAGGCCTGGTGACCGCCCAGTATCTGTTGACGCTGATGGCCCCCAGGAAGAGGATGGAGCAGTAGTTATTGATGAAGAACAAGGAGCCGGTCAGACGGCACAGGAAGTCTTTGTACACCCAGTTACCATGGCGACTGTAATAGCCAATCCAGAAGGGAAGGGCGCACACAAACAGGAGGTCTGCGATGGTCAGGTTGGTCATGTAAATACGTATTTCGCCCATGGCCCTGGCCTCTCGAAGGCAGCGCAGGACAAACAGCACGTAGAGGTTGGCGAACACCCCCACGACAAAGACGATGCCGTAGGCGACTGGGAAGAGGTGGTAACGGAACTCCGAATCCAGGAAGTTCGAGTTGTTCCCAGCTGTAAAATTCTGACTAAAGGTTTCTGTCGTGGAACCTTGTGCTGTTGTTGAAACCATCATGTCTGCCTGCAGGAGGAAAGAACAGATTCGTTTCAGTCGTCTTAGAGATGGCGCCAAAGAAATACGACCTCATTCAGAAGTTCAGTCTCCTTCCAGAAGAGAAACATGAAACAATCTTTTACTCAAGATTGTTTTCTTCTTTATATGCGTACAGACACTTGTCGTGTTAAACCGAAACTACCTCATATTCCAGAAGAGGATGAACTGTGAAAGCAATGACGTACTGAAACCTGTCGATGGATGGTGGTTCTAAGATAAGATTCCTGTAAGAGGTTGACCTCAGAAACGGAAGAAGACACAGGCTCCATCTGCGTTTATCGCAATACAGCAGCGTTTTTGTTTTACTACACTGAAGAAATACAATGTTCCATATCAGTTTGGATGAAATTAAAGTTTGCCAATGATCCTTCTTAGTGTGTCTGGCTCCTCTGAAGCTAAATCCACCCCCACAAAGGTCCTTTGCAGGTCATAACTGCTTTACAAGCCTGAACAAAATGGAAATTCCCACACAAGCCAGACAGCGTCAGATCGCATTCATGCATTTATTTTCTGTAGTGTAACTTTGACATTAAACGTTCTATGGCCGCAACATTTCTTGAAAAAGAAACAAAACAATACTTCAGCACTTAGAAGTCCATTTTTACAGTGAAAAGCATTCTGACCGTACCTGTTCTGCACTAATCAGCAAACCCCTTTGGCATCAGTTTGATGACGCTGCCTCCGTTTTGCTTGTCGACATCAGCAGTTTAAAGTCACGAGCTTCTTCTGATCTCTCTTCTCCACGTCTTACAGCACAAAGAGCGAATCTTCACAGCTTACCAGAGCGTTTCTTCCTCTGATGTGTTGAAGCTCACTGTCTGGGCGTGTTTCCTCTGAGAGCAGCCAGATGTTGCAATGAAGGAGGTGTGAACCTCTTGCAGTCTTCTTTGGGAAATCCCACATAGTGCAATCCTGATTATCACCTCAACATTTCCTCCTCTTGTATGAGAAAATGACACACATGTCAACGTCAGACTACTTTGGGACTTTACAGCTCCTTATCGCCTTTCATCAGTATCATGGAGCTGTACACTCCAGAACTTTGGACTGTTGGACTACATTCCTTTTATATTATTGGATGATATTACCTGATATTATTTTTATGAGAACTTTAACCCAAGATGAGAAGGTTGCAGGGTGTCACATCACATCTTTCATGGTCGAGCACATAATAATAACAACAACAACAACAACAACAACAACAACAACAACAACAACAACAACAACAATAATAATAATAATAATAATAATAATAATAATAATAATAATAATAATAATAATAATAATAATAATAATAATATACCTTGTACATCAATACCAATCCAGGCCAATCCTGAGTGCATGAGAAAGGTGGAGCTGAAGCAGTGATGCTTTTGAGCCACAAGAGGGTGGAAGAGACTGATGAAAGAAGCTGGTGACATAAAACTATTCAAGATTCCAGAAGAAAAGAAATAGAATAAGACAAAGACAAAAGACAGAAATCAATAGGATCACTCATTGACTGAATGAATGACGGTGAGAAATGCGACAAAAAGGTGACAAAACATTTTTTGCACAACTTCAGGTGGCTGGCGTAAGCCCCAGGGATTTTTTTTTCTCAACTTTTTGTCATTTAATGGCATTTGTATGAATATTGTAAAGGGAAAGATAGTAAAACTAAACAGAACATGTTTTTTAAAAAATTGTGTGTGCGTGTGTTGTCATACCATCACCCTCAGTCCTTGTGAATGCCTGTAAAGATCTGAAGTATCATTGTCTCCCTGTGGGAAATGTTCCACTGCCGCGTCGACGCATACAACACAAAACATCCTCCTCTGCCTGGTGCCACAGCCTAATTCCCGGATTAGGACTAACGAGCCTCCTCAAACCTTATTGCTGTTATTATGGTTTGGCAGAAGAACAAGAGAACATAGCTGTTTCTGGTGGTTGTGCCCTACATGACTGCCAGGCGTGCTGTGCCGTTGCAGGGTACACAGACTCATACGCTGTTAAAAGAAAAGAAAACAGAGGGGGCAAAAGAAAATAAAATCACAATACACACGCTCCATACTTCAACTTCAAACCATCAATTCTTTTAACTCGTGGTCATGTGACTTCAGAGTAAACTTGCCAGTGCTCAATGAACAGGTTAAGTGTAGTGAGATACTTTTACTTTCTTGTTTGTCAGTGTGCAGACCGTGCTGGAGACTCTATGTGTAGTTTAAGGAAGGAACATGTGTGACGAAAAAATAAATAATTCATAGATACAGCGATGTCATGTCGTCGTCACATGTCATCATACCAACTAAAAAACAAACAAAACTGCCTGTCACAGCCCTATATATGATGTCCATGCTTGGAGGGAGATGCTGCTAAAGGTCATCAAGGTCATCATGAAATACATATACTGTACATACTCATATTTATGTCATATTTATTTCTTTTTCTTTTTTTTTTCTTTCTTAATTTTAGAAGTCGAAAAATGGTACGAATATGATTGTTAATGGTTGATGGTTTGAAAATCTACTGGAAACTAACCAACTGACCCTCAGACCTGAGCTTTTGTTTGGTGTACTTTGTTTTTCCTCCTTGTTGTTAGGGATGAGCATTTAATAATAAGTAACGGTGCTAAAATATACTGTCCACGTATGTGTACACAGGGTCTTAAGAGGTTTAACATAAAAGTCCCATATTGATCCTTATGCTGATGTTCTGCACTGCTGCTCAGGTCTTTCCAGGGACTTTCACTGCGAGCCCAGGTGTGCAGAGAGTGGGAGGGGAATGCCGCCGGCGCCCTGATCGCTCGTTTTATGAGGTGGCGTTCTGTTGCCCTGAAAGAGCTGTATAGTCAGAAGTCATGCATTCCTGTGGAAGGCAGGACGGGAGGGAGGGCAGGAGCTGCATGTGTGGAACACTTCTTATCCCATTAACACCTTTTCACACTGGCTCCTTCACCTCACCTTGGCTGACACGAGCAGAGGTCCCCTGGGGTCAGTGATGAAGAGCAGGAGGAACATGATGGTGACCTGATAAACGGCTGGTGTTTGGCTGCACATTCGGTCTGGCAGGCAGAGGATTCTCACAGGCAGATTTACTGCGTGCCAGAGGCTGAGGTTTGAGGAATGTCCCCCTGCAGTGAGAAACACAGGGAGGCTGAGCTGGACATCCTGAGGCGTCTGAACTTCCAAATCATAATATATAATACATCCGTCAAAAGCCATTTTTCTCCCTCTTTCCAGATTAAGACATAAAAATACCTGACTGAACTGTCGTCATCTATGTAGAATTCACATGTACGGTGGTACAGAAGCCCTACACACACACACCACACAGATGCTGTTTGGTGTCACTGCGCTGTGAACGCTTAATGTCCCCGACTTCCTACATGACAAGCTGTCCCACATTTTGATCAATCTGGGTTATATCTGTTTAAATACAGGCCGTAGCCCACTCTGGGAGGACAGAGAATTAAGCACAGTAATCCTGATCCTCGCTGTAAAAAGAACATTAAGTAGGAAAGCTTTGATATAAGCCACATTGTGACATCAAAAAATCCTCCTACTTTCAATTTTATTTCTCGTGTTGTTATTCTGCAGACAGAAGAATGTTGTCAGGTGACTACTGACCTGTACGTTGGACTCTGTGCTTTTGACTGCTGCTGATTTTTCAGAGATGTCTGCAGGATTATTTGAGATTAGTCGGCTACTGCGGTTCATTGCAAGTCACTTTGGATGAGATAAAACCCGATTCGCCACACTCAGAAGCGCCGTGTTTTTCTTTTGGAAGAGAATCTGTCAATTTGATTGTTTGCTAGTTGTCTGCATTTTCTAGAACAATGTTGACAGCTGGCAAAGGAAGTTTGTGATTAGGAAGGATGTTGGCTTGAACGCGACTCTTCCTGAATCTGATGTGTGTGTGTGTGTGTGTCCTGACTGTACGTACTGGAGGAGATTACATTCCCTGAAACCATGTGACCATGATTTAGCCTCTTGTCTGTGTTGTGGAGTTGTATTTATGTCATTTGATAGATTAAAGCAGATACAGAACATGACAGAAACCTGTCAGCTGTATATTTACGCATATTCACACTAAGCTACACTCCCTGGGGTCTTTATCTTTCCCTCAATCCAGCACAATGGAGTCAGCCATCATGAATGCTGGGATGTACACAGGGTGTGTGTGTGTGTGTGTGTGGCTAGTTTATCATCTAACTGAAACATCTGCACACTCATGAAGAATTTACTGCCGGGGACAGAGTAAACAAAACACCTCAGTTATGATTATGCACCATTTTATTGCGGCCGACGTCCAGTTTGCACATTGAGGGTCAGCCCAGATATCTGTGTGTGTGTCTGTGTGTGTGTGTGTGTGTGTGTGTGTGTGTGTGATGCAGAAGCCTGGGAAGCTTGAAGTTTAAATTCTTAACAGCACACAGTCAAGCGTGTGAGATTCACTAGAGAGAAGATGGATATATACATATATACACACACACACACACACTTGTTAACTTACACACAAACATACATACATACTTATATACTTAGACATGCACAGAAACCTACTTGTGCACGTACATACTGTACATGATACGCCAACGCACATGTCTGAGTTGTCAGTGTTCCAGTTGTGTTGTACGTATCAGATGATCTGCACCATCACCTCCCTCAGGACCATTTCTTTCAAACTATCTACTGCAGCTGTCAGGATTACGTAATCTTGTGTCTTAATTCACCCTAATATTAAAATGTTTAATCCCACTGTGATTCCTTCTGAAGGTTTCAGACTTTGTCATACCACCATCACCACCACCACCGCCAGGTGTTTTACTCAAAATGTGTGTGAAAACTAGTACAGGTGGAGCTGATGGTGCTTGTGCATCAGCATCATCCCTGGATACTTCCAGTTCAGGGGCTTTAACAGGGATGTAGAGTGGTAAAAGCTTCCAGAGATTGTTCCTAATGGTGTTTTATGTCACTAAACACTGCTTTAATACTGCAGTGGAGGCTTAAGTTGAAAGTTTGTGCAGTTACGTTGTGCAGAATGCTGTGTGTGAGGGACAGAGAGCGATTAATGCAGATACATTAGGTTGCTGCTGCTGCTGCTGCTGCTGACTAACTTGCTGATGTGGGGAAAAGGGGGCGGGACCTCCGAAGCCGGGAAGGGCGTTCTCTTTGCGCTCAGTCCGCGCAGAGTCATCCCGAGGGGAGGGTCCTCCGGCAGTTCTAAAGGAAAACCCACCTTTTTTCATTGTTAAGGACGCGGTGGAATGTGATGATTTGATCTCAAACAAGCCTGGGAGGGGAATATCCGAGAGGAAAGGACCGAGGCCAGCCTTTTAGAGAGGAAGAAGAAGGGAAAAAGTAGCAGCCTCGAGAATGTGTGATGAACTCCAACCGGCCGCATGAACACAAGTTGTGGATTTACTGTGTCTGTGAGCCGGCAGTGGAGCAGCGAAGGTACTGTTTGATTTCCGAGGGACTTTTCCGTGTGCTGGAGAACATGGCAGCATGTTTGTGCGCTCCAGCGGCCGCTCTCTGAGTGGGTCGGTCGGGACTGCAGAAGTCTGAACTGCGGCAAGTTTTTCAAGCCTCCTCCTCCTCCTTCTCCTTCACCTCTTGTCGTCGTCCTCTCGGTTTTTCTCAATCTCAAAGGAAGCATCCTAGACTGCGGCGAACCCCCCCCGCCCCCCAGGTGGTCAAATATACAACGGTGCGTAGACTTTTTTTCTTTCTCCCTCCACTTGTCTGTACAATGAATCATTTTACGACATACGTGTTTGGTTTTTGGCAGTTCGCTCGTGTCTCCGCAGAGGAAAACACGTTCGCTTACAAGCTAATGTCAGTTGAAGTTCACACACACACACACACACACACACACACACACACACACACACACACACACACAGAGACCAGTTCTTTTAT
>CAAKHB010001729.1:2976-17558 GCA_901007665.1 Aeoliscus strigatus | reverse complement strand
TGAGCAGGATCTCAGGCAGCTGGGCCAAAGGTGGAAGGGGCTGTCGGCTAAGAGCTATTGATTCGTGCATGGATTATGTCTGTGGGCTGTTATCAGCCTGGTGAAAGGTTGACTCCATCATCGCCAAGACGAGACAAGTGTGAGATGATCAGCTGTCATCATCTTACCTGAGTTCAGGAGACGAGGCGTATTACCCCTTTAAAACCGCCGATACTCTCCCGTTAGCATACTTTGTAGTACGGTAATTACGCGACTGTTTGCGCTATCAGAAAACGGTAGTGAAAGCTTGGAAGTGTCACTCGGTTCTGTGAAGAAGGAGCAGGTAGAGGAACTGAGTGACATTTCTCAGCTTTCAGTTACCGATTAACGTTTTCTTAGCGCCAGAGATACCATCGGTGTTTAAGGGTTAAAGCAGCGAGAATTATAGCGGAAATGTACCGACTTCTCAGGTACTTGGACTGATTTACCTACAGTTCCCTCACATCCGTCATCACAGACCTTCTTTTATGAGCATATGAGGAACTGACGTCTGGCGCTTTCACCATAAATCTCACCTCGACCCTCTGATCAGCCTGCTAATGCTTGTGCACACACGTCTCACATGTGCGTGTCTGGAGACACAGATGCTGCCGACACCATGTGGACCTGTTTTTGTGTTCTTGCAAAGGACGTGTGCGTTCACTGTGGATTAACACTAGGAGTTTATATACAGCAAGTGCATGGTTCGCGCACGTCACAGAATCAAACCACTTGTCAACTACTTGTCAACAAAGGAATGGAGGTGATGAATGTCCCTGCTCCGTTGTCCCTGTTTGACTCACACTTACTCACACAGACTGTGTGTAAACTCGTGTTGACGCTAACGAGTGTCATCATGTTGTGATGTTCCCTTATCTCTTCTCACAACGGTGACGCACACACATTCCTCCCCACGCAGTAACTCCACCTATCTGTTATGCGCCCGTTGAGTCATATAGGGATTTTCGCTGACTTCTGCTGATACCAAAGAGTGCTTGGACAGCTGTTAGACATAGCTTTAAATAGTTAGCCAGCGTCTTTTAATAGTTTCGAAAAATAGAAATGTACATCTTTGAGGGTTTTGTGATTGTTATGAAGCGGTTCCAGGTTCTGGGAAGAAGAAGGACTTCATTATCGTATTGTTATTAATCTTTTCATATGTCACATGATCAGAATCATAAATCAGCATAAGATGGGGTTTCATTACCTCGTGGTCTCCATCTCTGCTGCGTTTTTATTGCATTATAAACATTGTGCGTGCTCTTTTCAAGGCCTTTTTCTCTCATCTAGTCGTTGCCTGTTTATGTCATAATGCGGTTTGACGTTGACTGTGTGTCTTCTCCCCTCGGAGTCTCTTGTCTTGTCACTTCACTGCTGGGACGTTCTGTGGATTCATTTAAAGGCAGATTACACGCAATCCAGCCATATATCTTGTAGTTTGTTTATTTTATACGTTTTTCTTATTCTACTACGTCTAGGTCCAAAACTCATGTTTTTAATGGTGTTGTGTGCTAGGAGGTACGTGTAGGCTGAATTCTGTGTTTTGTTTTAATTATATTATTAATGTCTGAATATTTAAATCTATGAATGACTGACGTCACATTTGTTATTTTCTGTACATCCATGCATAAGTCCTATTTGACACAGTCAAGACAAAGTACACACAAAACAGCACACAAAATAACCGAACCTGCTTTCCAAATCAGGCTGCTGTGTTCCGTGTGGTGTGTTTACCTCTGACCTCAAACACAGAGGGCAGGAGGCCATCATGGATTGGGGGGGTATGAATTATTACGACAAGTCACACAGGACATACTGTACATGTTGAAGGAATAAGTTTTTTATTGTGCATTTATTGATTTGCCACCAGCATTTTGGTTTCCCTTGGAACAGAACTTCTTTGCTGTGACTCTGCCGGCAGCTGACTGGCCAGTATTTTCAGCGTGTTACTGTTTAAAATAAAGCATCCGATTTATTTTCTCTGCTACGCTTCTTGCTCACAGCAGCTTGTAATACTGAGGTGTTTTCTGCCAAAGAACAGCTACCAGGATCACGGTCAGAGCTAAATAAAACAAAAAAACCCCTTTGAGTTTCACGTCCTGAGAACGTGTCTTTGTGCTGGACTCTCAGACTCGAAGTCAGCTTTACTTCTAGACTCCGTCACCTCTCCTCCCCCTTCCCGATAGTTCCCTGTTCCAGTATCTTATCAAGCTCCCTCACGCAGCACGTGTTTTTTAAGCCCCAGCAACAGGACTCTGGATGTGATGAGACAGGGGAGGGAGAGACCTAGAAAAATCTCTGGGTCGATGGGCTGAGACTGAAGGGAGACGGTTCATGTAAAGGTTTATCAAATAAGCAGAACTCCCACAAACATGGGAGTGGACTAAATGGTCTCACCCTAACTGGGAAACAAGTGATACATCCTCTCCTGTAAACACATTTTTCTACGACAGATGATTTGTTTGCTCCGTACGTCACTCTCTGTAGGTGGGCATTCCTACAGCCCGAAAATGAAAGGATAAGTACGTATTCCTGTCCCTTGTCAGCTTTAATGAACAAACTACACGACCAAAGTCCCTGATCCATCTTTCTTTCTGCGGACAACCTGACAGCCTCTCATTTCTTCACCATTTTTCCAGAAGTGGTACAAAACTGAAAGGGTGAAAGTGAAAAAAAATAAAAAAAAGTTACATGACAGCACAGGAAACGACAAACCGAACATTATGGGATGCCGGTTTTCTCTTTCTTGGAAAAACAGAAAAATGCAGGCCAAGCATCAGGTCTCTCCACCATCTTGTGGCTTTCAGTGCTGCGCCAGCATCCATCCACAGCACTCACCCTCCTCACACACACACACACACACACACACACACACACACACACATCAGAGTATTGTCACACACACATGTGCAAACTAGCAGTAACCCCCTACATGAAGATGCGGTTGAGGTATTTTGATTGGACTCGAGCCCTTTTACTATCCTGCATTTATGAGGCAGAAGAACTTTAAACCCATAAGTTCCTCATGTCAAGTGCAGGAGAGTGAGGAGATTTTCTTTCTTGCCTTCCTTCAGGGAGAGAACAGAATGTACTGAAGGCAGCAGGAAGGCAGGAAGAGAGTGGCTAAAGCCCTAATGATATGGTGTATGATTGTAACCTTGGTGTGTGTGTACGTGTGTGTGTGTGTGTGTGTGTGTGTGTGAGAGAGAGCAAACGGAGTGGATGGACCTCTCCTGAAAAGTTTATCTTCTCAAAGATCTCCCCTCTGGTTTTCTTCTTCTGCCCCCCCCTCCACACCTTCTCTCACATGCATCAGCGTCTGCTCCTCCCACTTCATCTTTAGGTGTTAGTTTGGGTCATTTTCTCTCCTGAGATGAAGTCATGGAACCAGACTGCCAACTGGTTGAACTGGGTTTCGCGGGTTCCTTCCATGTTGCAGTTGTACACTTGCCACCTACAGCAAAGGAAAACAATGGAGGTTTACGCCTGCAGACGTTGACATTTGCCTGCTGCCCCTCTACAGTTAAAGAAAATAGCTACTGCAATTTTAGCAGGTTTCCGCCTGCACGTCTGTGTTGAATTTGCAGGGTTTCTTTTTTTAATATATATATTTATATATAATGTACTTGTATCCCAGAAATAATTCTCAAATTCACATAATGTCAGCATTTAATTTAAATCTTATAGGCAGGATTGTGGTGTAAAGAAGCCCGCGCCGTCTTCTCCTTGTCGGTTGTGAGCGGTATCATGCTTCAAGTTGCTCTGACCCAAACCAACCGTCCTACCGTGGAAACTTTCAGTCACAGCTCAAAGCTTGTGACCATACATACTGTATGTATACCAAATTTACTATTTATGTTATTTTTTAACTTGAGTGAGCGAAATTAGTTAATTAAGTACATTTATTGGGTGACTATTTCCTCAATTAATTGCTGAGTTGTTTCCTCTATAGAATGGTGAAAAGTGTCTACTGGCATTTCTCAAATCCCCATGTGACATGAAATGATGACCACTTAAAGGTCTGATTTTGTCCACGAACCAAGAATATTCTGTATTCTGTATATCCACATTAAGGATGTTTCACTCTGAATTGTCAGAGAGGCTTTGTGGTAGATGGATTCCTGAAAAAGCTGGCGGCTCATTTGGCAGAAGAGGGGCCCAGGACAACATGGCCATCGGTGGCCTGGTGTAAGTGTGAGCGAGCCAGACGGAGGAACTGGCTGGGAGTGTGTCATCAGGAGTGTGTCTGGATAAAAGGGGTCAGGTTCTCTGCTCTCCGCTGTAGCTTTTTCATAACGGACAAAGAACACAACAGGAGAAGAAGCTGAAAACCACCCAAATCTCAGATCTCATCCTGCCTCTCTCCCCTCATTTCTTCCCTCCTATTCCCTCCTTGGCCACACGGCCCCCACACCTTTTCGCTGTGTCGAAGACCCTGTGATTGCATTTGCAAACCGAAGCATGCTCAGCCTGTGTCATGGAGAATATGAGGCCGTGAGAGTAGAGGAACGAATTTATGAATGTACTGAACTTGTGTAGCTACTACAGGAAAACCAGAGCAGGAGAGCAGGAATTTAGGACTTTATTAGCACATATTTATTTGACATCCTGCCCTTATAAAACATATTTTATGACTAAAACTTTTCCCTAAACTCCAGTTTTGCGTCAGCTACATGTCACGACTTCCTTTTCCGTCTCCTCTCTTTCGCTCCATCACTCTGTATTTTTTTATTTTCCTCTCCTTTTCATTCCAACCAGCTCCTAAGTGCCTCCTGTCTGGAGTGTCGTGAACAGAGGCCAGCCCCTGTGATAAGAGAAGCAGGTATGTTGATTGGTTTGGCAGAGGTGGGCCGTTGCCACAGCCGCTTTGCACGCCCCGCTGCCCATAAAAGCACCCACTTGGCCGCACTGCTGTGCGTGTCGGAGAAAGATGTAGGGGAGAGATGAGGGAGGGAAGAAAAGAAGCTGGCAGAGAAATAAAGACAGAATGAAAAGACAGGAAGGCAGCCTGCCAAGACAGGAGTAGCTGTACCTAGCAAGCGCCATTATTAACCTGGACAAGGCTCAAGCTGCTTTTGGAGTTGTTTAATTCTGAACACAAGGAAATAATTTGAACTGGTCCAAAAATACCAAAAGTTATTTGTAGAAGAAAGAAAAAAAAGAAGTTGAAAGAGAGTAACTGTTGCCAGAAAGGCCAAGGTGTCCAAGGAGTCACTTCTTCTCCTTAGTCACATTGTTCAGATGTAATTATCCATCGCAGATGTGACATTTCCCCCGAGCTCCTTCGGCGCAGCTGGACGAACTATCATGAAAAATGTGACATACTTCCAGTACTGTTTGTGCCAGTGAATGAGCATTATACTCCGCTGGAACAGGATCAGTCAGGGCGGCTTTGGACTATGTCAAGACAGCAGAGAAAAACAGATCTACAACTCACTTAACAAGCCACAGACAAACGTAGAATTACTTAGTTGACGAAGGTGTTTTGACATTCAGCTGGAAGCGCAGGCTAATCGTTTTTATCTTCAATCCATGGGACTTATTTTCTGCCTGTACTTCACTGTGAAGACGACTAAAACCTCTAAACCCCATGAAAGCAAAGAACAAATGAAAGTCTACATGGAAAGGCTTTGATTCTTACAATAAAGACATCACAGCCACGTTGGATTTCAAAGCTTATCGCCGGGGCTCGACTGTAAATAAAAGTGCAGGGAGAAAATATACGAGGTTAATGGAGATAAAAGGACTCTGCATTGAACTACAGTTTATATGTGTGTTGTTGGTCTGCAGCCTTTGAACATGCCCCAGCAGACGAGTGGAAAGAGGAGACATGGAGGGGCGGCTGGTGGTCGATAAGTGATGATGTGTGCAGATGTTACAACTTTTTTTTTTTGTACTCCATGTGGGGATGCAAGGCTGAATCCAGCTACCTCTGACTGATTTGATGAGGTGCTGTTGAAAAGGCAGCTGTGTTGCGCTAACAATCTTTGTTGTCATCTCGTAGAGCCGTGCGGGGCTGCACACTAAGGAGGTGAGGCTTTGTTCGGACATCCAGTCGGTTGTAACGGCTCAGACAACAACAACAGCTGCAATCTCCTGAAATCTTCTACTAATTTTATTTCTTTGTCTTTCCATTGTGTCAAATCTATTCACGGTCGCATTTACCGTCACTCTGTGCCAGGACGCCATGAATGGTGTAGTGTTGTGACGGGCCTGTGATGTCGTGGTTGCCATGGTGCTGGCGGTTTATGAGTGCGGATGGGGTTTTGTGAAGAAAGCCGGTGAGATTTGACGCTGTCAGCAGAAACGAGCAGGCAGAAAAATCAATGTTGGATACAACAGCAGGGAGACACAGTGTGTGTGTGTGTGTGTGTGTGTGTGTGTGTAAACGTGTAAGCAGTACCACCCTCAGCACATTTAACGGACAAGTCAGGTAAAGAACATGTCGTTACTGATACCAGTTAGAATTGTGGTATGAATTTATAAATAGTTTTAATTTAATTATGTGACTTAGACTGTACACACCTTATGGGGACAGGTGTGGATCTTGAGTTTAGTGTGCTCGGACTGATATCGGTTTATGGTGAAAGCGTACTTTTGCCAGTACGAGTGTTTGTCTTGAGCACAATCAAGTCAAGTCATTAATCATTTACTCAAACATTTCTCATCGTGTCTGTTTGTGTCAGTTCATTTCCTGGTGTGTATCACACCAGGAAACAATGGTGTATAACTGATATATGATGCTCTAGCTCATGCTAATCTCCTTTTTCCCCCCTTTCATTTACTACAATGACTGAGCTGCATTGTAGAATGCGGCTCCAACTGTCATTGACAAATTAGCGCTGACTAAGTGTTGTTTCCTCTCTCCCTCCCTCCCACAGATGACAGATCCGTCTGCTGAGCACCACACAGAGGCAGCTTCAAAGTCTCAACGCACAACGAGCTAGATCACAGCGAGAGAAACGAGTATTTCCTCAAATGACCTCACCTCTCACGCGGGCTGCTCCACAACGCTGAAGACAAAGGACTCGGATCACGACCATACAAATGTGGACCGGTCAAAGCGCTGTCGTCAAATAACCCGGAGAAGAGAACGCACAACGCAGAACTTTAATGACGTCTGTCGTCATGTCTGATCATAAAGACATGACACATCGCCACCTGCGGCACAAGCTACAGAGTGTCAGCCGACGGCTGGATGAACTGGAAGAAGCCACCAACAAGCTGCAGAAGTCTGAGGATGAGCTGCTGGACCTGCAGGTCGGTTCTGGTCGACTTTAACAGTTTGTTTGTGCGTTTGAAAAGCATTAACTCATTGACTCCGACGCCAAAGAAGTTGCACTTGACAGCTGTCATTACGGTAATGACTTGCTGGCTTCCAGCAGTAGCGCAAATGGGATTACCGTAATGGCAGCAATCGCGAAACAAAAACACAACATTTTCTCAAGTGCAACGTCTCAGCTAGTAACGTAATAATTTAGTAACAGCTCTTAGCAACTATGCTAGTGCTAATGTAGCACCTTTGATACTGTTAAAGGGTTAGCTGATGATTGATATTTTTTTTTTCTGCAGGACAAGGTCATCCAGGCAGAAGGGAGCAACTCGTCCCTGCTTGCTGATGTGGAGGCCCTGAGAAAACGTCTCCTGAAAATCCAGGGCAAAGATGAAGAAGTACGCAAAGCGGAGGACCTCTGTCGCACGGTGAGAGAGAAGCTGGAAGAGGAGGAAAACCTTACGAAGGAGCTGAAGACAGAGATTGAACGTCTGCAAAGGAGGATGGCAGAGCTGGAGAAACTGGAAGAGGCTTTTGGGAAAAGCAAGTCCGACTGCAGCCAACTCTGCCTCAACCTCAACGAAGAGAAGAACTTAACCAAGAAGCTCTCCTCTGAGCTGGAGGTCTTCAAAGCCCGTTTGAAGGAGGTGGAGGGATCTGAGATAAAACTGGAACGAGCAGAACAGGCTTTGGCGATGGAGCTAGATAAACTGAAAGGATTCACCCAGACATTTGTGAGTGAGCGCAAGAGGCTTCTGGAGAAACAGAGGGAGGATGAGAAGATCATTCTAAAGCTGACAGAAAAACTGGAACAGCAGAAGAATCGCCTCGGTATGTCAGCAGACCCTGGACGTGCAGATTTTATGCGGTCAAGGATTGAAGACGAACTGTCCTCCACGGCGTTCCTCACCAGTAAACTGGCTGGACGCAAGAAGAGCTTGGACTACTTGAAGCTGGCTGACGACAACATTGGCCTCATGAATAAGTCTGAGAATGAGAAGAACAGCGGCCTTGAAGGCTCTCAGGTGGAGGATAACAAAGTCAAGGAGTTGACGCAGGAGGTAGAACGACTGAAAAAACGCCTCAAACAGCTGGAGATTGTGGAGGAGGACCTGAAGAACTCGGAGTCCAAAAACGGCGAACTTCGCACGCAAACGCGCCAGCTGAGCGAGCAGGTGGAGCAGCTCAGGACACAGCTGTGTGGGAAAGGTGGAACGAGCAACGTGGCGAAACAAGGCAATGGAAACGGCAGCGTGTGCCCCAACAGCTCTGGGAAACTCCTGGAGAACGGCAAAGCTGAGAACGAGGAGATTCACGTGAAGGGAGGGTTCAGGCAAGAGAAGCCGAAATACAGGAGCGCTGCGACTGAACCGATGTCGCCCAAGCACAGGAACAGGGAGCTCTCTCCTCAGCATAAAAGAGAAACCAAGCTGAGGAGCAAAGAGCTCACCCACTCAGAGGAGAATTCTTCAAAGAGGAGAGCCCTCAGCCCGGCTCACAAGAGCAGGAGAACACCCAAAACCCCAAGTACTGTGATTTCATCTGACAATGGAATAAAAGAGGCGGGGCGAAGAGCTGAGGAACCAACCAAAGGAGCCATCTACAGCTCTGTGAACGCATCCAGTGAGCTGAAGAAAGCCTCGGTTCTCAGTCGCTATCCTCCAGCGGCTAATGACCAGAAGCCGCTGAGGACGGCCCACAGACAGAGTGACGGCGAGAGCAAGACGAGCAGAGCAGACAAGTTTTCCACACTGTACGGAGGTAGCGATAGTGAATCCAACAACTCGGATGTCGTGCCCGAGAGCTCCAGCAACGCCAACAGCGTCTCGGCACTGGAGAAGGACACGGCGTCGGCCTCGGATCAGGAATCATTAGAGCAGCTTCAGGAATCGGGAGTCCCGGTGTCCGTCACCTCCAGCCGGTCCAGAGCCAATGGCTCCTACACGGCGTACAGATCGCAAGTCACTCCGCTGCTGCCCAGCGACCCGGGGTCAGAGGGTCATTCCTCTGCTTCGGAGACCGAGTCCACTGGTTCCAGGCCCTCTGAACCCGAGCCTATGACTGAAACTACGACTGTAAGCAGCAGGACGACCACCTCCAGGTATCCTCGATACTCCCATGTCCTTGACTCTCAATCGGAGGGCTCCTCCTCCAGGAGCTCCTTTGACGAGGAGCTGCACAACAGAACGCATTTAGCCGAGGGAGGACACCACGGACGCACGCCGTCAGGGATGGAGATCCACCGAGTTTGCAGCCCGCGCGAGGCTCTGAGGTCAAAAGCTGTCATCAAGCCTGCCATTGTGGAGATTGACAGGAAGGAAGTCATGATTTCAGAACCCGTGTCCACTAACGGAAAGCCCAAAATCTCCACCAAACCCATGGTGACCACCACCAGTAAAATGACCAGTAGTATCACCATCTATCCCAATGACCCGAGCTCCTCCAGAACCAGCAGCCGCAGCAGCAGCGTGTCCGGTGAATCCCTGCCCGTCAAGGAACGCCACACATCCACCAGTAACATCCTCATAGGTACGTTGTTCCTCATACTTGAACGAATGCTCACAGACAAGGTGCCTCAAACCACCGTAGATGTTTAGTGTGGCCACAGCAACGATTTGTTCTCCATTTTCCAAAAACAAAGGGAAAAAAAAGATCTTTTCTCGCATTCTCGCAAATTGTTCTCGTATTAACATGACAGAGTCATAGCAGTCAATTCCCCGACAATTCCCAACTAGTTACGTGTCAGAGTTTTGGACCGACATCAGATTACATTATGTGGCTCTGCTATATCAGACCCAACTAATAATAATAATACATGTAATGTGAGACTGCTTGCACCGTGAAATGTGATATAAAGTGCTGCAGGGTCATTTTAAGACCAATATAAACAGCTGAAAGTCATACATCTGGTATGAGGTCGTTTAAAAAGAGAAATACTGGTCATAATGGTAAGTCGTGATTTTAATTATTGCAATTTTATTTTGTTAAAGATTTGAGCATGAGTTGACGTAACATTTAATCCGATGTACAGTGCATTATATAATATGAATGTTTTTGTGTTTATGACATTTTCTTAAACCAGGCCCCAGCAGTGAGCACCATGGCAATATCTCCATCCCATATGAAATCTCCATTCCCAAGAGTGAGATCACCTTACGGTCATGCCAGGAGCAGGACTGCGAAGCAGATGACTACATAAGTTGCCCATCCAGGTCCAAACTCCACAACATCTCCAGACTGGAGACGACCACCAGCCACCTGTGCTGCCCACGCAGCAACTTCAGCCTCCAGTCGGCGGACACCACCTCTGCCGACCTCAAGGACACCGAATCGGGCTTTGAGAGCAGCAGCAGCACCGCCACGGTGACCAGCTGGAGGAGCCAGCGACAGAGCCAGGCCTCCCAGGAAGACGGCACCCCAGACATAAAGAATGTAACCGTGAGGAGCACGTGGAGGACTCGGGGCGCCGCATCAATGGACGAGACGGGTCGAGGACGAGCAGGTGCAAAGAGGACGACGGACGTCGGGTCTGAAGATGAGGTGGAGCCTGCGACAACGTGGAGGGCCTATCGGGCGACCACCACTGACACGGAGGAAGCGGTGAGCAGTGGAGCAGCAGCTGGTGGGAATACTTCCACAGCGAAGGGGGTCAAGCCATCCCCAGCAGAGGTACAGTACGACAATAAAAGATACTGTCGAACCTCTAACACTTAAAGTCCGGTTCAGACCAAAGATTCGAGGCGCAACTGAGCCGTTGCAGACGCAGTGTCGTTGCACCTCAGTGCTGGTTGTGAGAACTTCCAGAGGATTCTACTTGTTCAATCGCACATAACATTGGTACAGACCGGGTACCCACATGGGTCATGTCTGATGCTGTGTGACATATGCAGCTGCAAACATGCTAACAAACATGCTAACTTTTGGACGGAGGACGAGAACGACGCGCAGATAAAACTTTATGAAGCACAACCGTGTCTTCACAACATTAGCTTAAAATGCTATGCTAACAAATCACAAAGAGACATGCCTGAGCATATATTGCAGACATTTGCAGATAAGACGAGGTGAGTTCTCTGGGGGGGTGGTTGTTGTGCTGTTCCGTCACATCATTCCCGTTGCTGTGGAAACGACATCAGTTTACGTGAGGTCGCTATGACCGGTTGCACCTCGGTGCCTCAGGGTGAACTGGACTAATGTGGAGCCATGGTGCTACTAATGATCTGAAGTTAATTATTTCATCTTCTCCTTGTGCTGCTCAGATGTACATGCGAAGGATCAACAGTGGAGTTGTGAACAGCAGAGAGGTGGAGGAGCCGGTGCTGCGGAGAGGAAAGGCCTCTCCGTCTCCGACTATGGAAGCAGGAGGCCTGGGACGGACTTTACCGCACGCTCCCGTTACCTCCCAGTCCTGGGGCAGATCGTACACACAGCTACCACAGGTTGGACACCCAGTGCTCTTACATTTGTCTCTTTTCAAAATACTTCTAGATGATGTCAGGGCTACACTGCGAAAATTGAAAATATTACTAAGAATATTTGTCTCATTTCAAATCAAAATATCAAAATTATTGTAAAAAACTTAAAAAAAAGACACATCACCTGAAAAAGTAAGTTTTGTCAGTGCTGTAATCACACACATTCAACCCCGTCCGTATTGACACCACACACACACACACACACACACACCAAGACACACACCTCCCGGGGGCTGAAAGATAAGTCTGTTGTATATTCATGATACATAAACAAGACTGTGTATATTTAGTAACAGTAGTTTCCATCAAGTGTTGCTGTTTGGCAGCTCTTCTACTTTAGAGTAACAAGACTTTTAAGGAGAAAATGCCTTGTGTTGGAAGCTGTAAGAAATTCTATGACGGCGTCTTCCAGTGGCTTCTCTAGTCCCAGACATCTCTTTTATCAATAATAGGAGGTTCAGAAAGTACTTCAGCTCCTGTTGCATCGACTTTTTTTTTTCCCCCTCCTGACACCAGACTGTTACTTCAAGCTTAGCGCAGCAGTTCTGCCGGCTCCATTCCTGTCGTCCCAGAGAGCACAAAGAAAAGGGTGGGGCGAGACGAGAGGGAGGATGGAAATGAAAAAAAAAAGAGCTCAACAGGGGGAAAATGAGCGAGGAAAACCTCAAAGTGAAGAAAATAGTTTTCTCGTGTTAGTGTGTCGCACGGCCTGCTGCTGCTCTGCCAGACTGCATTGTTCCTGCTGGTGAACGCCGCTGGCGATACATGGTCGTCTGCCTGTCATCTCCAGTCAAGTGACGGGAAACGTATGGTTTGATCTGCATAGCTGCAAGCATGTCTGCAGCTTCTTGCGTAATTACGGTACTCCAAAGTATGCTAGCGAGAATGTAGCGCCGGGGATAGCCTGGTCATTTCCGGTGTTGAGCCACTGTACTGAAACGTAGTTTAATTCAGTTGTCTCTCCCACCCCCTCATTACATTTGTCACTCAAACACTTCAGACCCTGATACAATTCCTCATACGTCAGGGTCAGTAATTTCCTCTGTCTCCTGGTGACCTTGTATCAGCAGTAACTAACCAGCCCCCTCATCTGTATTTTTTTCAGTTGTTTTCCCCAGTTGTGCTTTTTTCTATTATTTCCATTTGCCTATGTGACGTTCCTGAAAGTATTTGGGTGATTTTTGTGGTTCATCCTGATGTTTGAAGCACAAATTAACTAGTTTTTGCCAGAGTGCAAGAAAACATGCTTCCAACAATAATTGGTCTGTGAATGGTTTCTTTCGGCAAAGCAAATGATGTTTGGATTGGAATTTAGGGACATTTCAGTGGTCTGAACTGGGTCCATTCCCAGGAGGTTTGGATAAATACAGCTGCAGTCAGGACAGCGGGGGGGCGGCGGGGGTTAGAGGGGTTGATTTTGGTGTCAGAGTCTGATCAGAGACAGAGACACATTGTTGGACTAGACTGTCCTCGTGCACCGGCAGTGTTTTCTTCACACTTTTATTCATAAAAATAGAAATACAGCCTCACCAGCTGGTGAGAGTTCCACAGATGTCACCTTACCGGAGACCAGTAGAGCAGCTACTGATCAATAGTCATTAAGGAGGAGACGACACACGGAATTCCTCTTAAGAACCCACAGCAACCTGATAGCTTATTGATCAACTTCCTGTCTGAATGAATTATTTACACGTCGTTTACTCAAACTGAAAGTCAGCAGAAAAGGTCAAAGGTCACGGTCGCCGTTCTCTCACCTTGACTGTTAGCTTTAGCCGAGCTAGTGTCATGTCCACCACACTGAACTGTAGTACGATAGTTTATGACAAAATAACTGGGGTACCTTTTTCTTCCTTTCTTTACTGCACTGTCACTACGCTTCGGTCAACTTTTAAAAATTTTTTTGGTGATGACACGTCAGCTTGTTCAGAATTTTCATGATGTTCTGTTGCTGTGGAGCTGAACCTCCTGCTGTGTTTAAGTACAGCAGCTTCACAGAACCACCGGTGGGGCTGGAGACTCTAGCAAATATACTCCTGATGAGAACTAGCTGTTGGAAGAGTTGGTCGACTGACAGATGAAGTCTATATTTGAATACTAGTAAAGCACCCGTAGAGCTCAGACCTCCCCCAATCAGCTCATTTCCACCCAATGTTATCGTCCTCCATTCATTTTATCTACTCTAATAAATTCAACAAATCAAACATGACTTTGTCACTAAGAGTCAAATAGTTATTAAAAGAATTATTAGCAACCTTGTAGCACAAATCATGACCTCTGAGCTCTTGTTTTTTTTCTATTTGTGAATTAATTCCTTTTTTTATTTCAATAGTGAAACAAAAAAGGCCCACAGAGACAGTCCACTGAGTTTTCAAATGTAGTCATCAGTCCTCTGCTTTTTTTTTCTTTTAATAAATGTTTATTTGTAGTGTTTCTCTCCTATTGGATGACTCATGTAACGTGATGTGTGTGTTTTTTGGTAAGCTAGTGCGGCTGTGGAACCTGGAAAGCACCGTCGTCTTTGACCATGTTGACACCTTCCTTGTTCCATTTTCAGCATTTCCTGAACATTTTATGAAAATCCGTTGACAGACAAACAAACAGATTGGGTAAAAACATTACCTCCTTGGTAGAGGCAACAGTGCTGAACAAGTGGCTTCCCAGGCCACTGGAGCCCTGAACAGAACAGCCCTGTGGTACCCCCCCCCCCCCCCCCCCCCCCCCCCCCCCCCCCCCCCCCCCCCCTCCCCCCCCCCCCCCCCCCCCCCCCCCCCCCCCCCCCCACACACAACCCCCCCCCCCCCACACACACACCACAA
>CAAKHB010001726.1:73767-83784 GCA_901007665.1 Aeoliscus strigatus | reverse complement strand
TGCACACACACACACACACACACACACACACACACACACACACACACACACACACACACACACACACACACACACACACACACACACACAAAACTTGTCAAGACATGGTATGAAATTATTATTATTATTATTATTATTATTATTATTATTATTATTATTATTATTATTATTATTAGTAGTAGTAGTAGTAGTAGTAGTAGTAGTAGTAGTAGTAATAGTAGTACTATTATTATCATTATTATATTCGCCTATGCTCATAAATAACTGTAAATAAATCATGAAAATAACAAAAATCGTTTGCGCTTTCCGCTCTAATGAATTTTAATTGTCTTTTATGTTTGTTTGTTTTTTGCGTTTCCCTTTTCGCAGCCGTGAAAACAGGATTTGGTGCAGCTGTGATGTTCGGAGACGTCTGTTCTCTCGTTCGTTCATGGACTGAGTAGGACTGAAGCTCAGAGTTTGAGCTGACTGATGGTCAGGGTGCCTCAGTGGATGGTGAGATCATTGTATTATTAATATTGTATTCAGCAGACGTCCCATGACTCCACACACTTCAATAAATACAAATAACGACATCGTCATCATCATCAACAACAACAACATTACTTCTACCTCTAACATAATCCTAATCATACTAACATCTCTAATAGTGCAATGACGCACACATGCTGCTATGTGTTGAATGTGTTGCCTTCATTCAGACAGAGTGAGAGGCTGACGAGTGAAAATATGAGCTCTGCACACACAGTTTGACAGACGGGACATTTAAAACCCATCCTAGTTCAAACTTATCATCTCCATCCATCTAACACAAACACCTAAATGCCTGGTAATTGAGCCCAAAACACACCAGAGGCTCCTGGTGGTGGCTGAGGTGCTGTAATTACCCTTTTTAGAGGTTCCAGTGTTTTCCATTGAGGTTTATGCATCGTCTAATGTTTGGTGCTGAAAAACTCCTCAGATGTGCTGTGTCTGTTCACTTCACTGTGAACGAGTTTGCACTGATTTGTCCTGGTAAAGTGCTTGCCTCAGCCTTTCTGCAGACACGCAGAGACCAATGAGCTGACAGCACACAGTCCTCCGTCGTTTGGACGTTAAAGGTCACTTGTATAAAGTGTGAAATCTGTTCATATCAAAACGGATTGTTTTTGCCATCTCTGGCATGAAAAGTTTCATTGATTCCTGCTAGAAGCAGATGTTTGTTTGCCTTTGATAACCTCTCAGATTAGAAAGTGCAAGGATCAGCTGAAGAGAGCTTGAGAGTCATATTGGAGACCAGATGACACAAATACATCTTCATTGTTTTGGGTTGTTCACGGTCAGAAGAAAAGTCTCTGTGCAGTGATAAAAAGTCGTGGTCGTAAGTCTCGACAGTGTTTGTAAATCAATTGTTTCCATGGATCTGTCTGATCACAGGACTCTGGTAATTATTCCAGCCACTGATGAATGAAGATCAGGTTTCTCCTAATAGCCATCCCTTATTTTCACAACCACCCACTGCTCACCTCGGCAGCTCTCCACCACGACCTCCACTAATTGAGCTGATTATTCCAAGATGTGCGTTACGGTGAGTGTGTGTGTGTGTGTGTGTGTGTGATTCGTGGCTCTTATCCTGTATGACTGCTACACGTGCATCGACCTGAGACAAGCGCAACAAGGGGTTGATGAGTAACATTCTTCGTTGGGCAGAGAACTTATCAAAGCCAGAGCCCGTGAGTCGATACTGGTTAAGAGGATGTGAGCGAGGGCCGATCCAATAATTGGTTGTTTACATCCATCCTGTTACCCCAGAGGCCAGGGCTGTTCTGCAGAGCATGGAGGAGATTTTAGGAACCACACAGGCCAGCAGGGAGGTGTTTGTGTGTGTATTTGGGGACGGTCAACAGGTTCATCAGAGTGGATGGTTTTACGTTTACAAACAGTATTTTACTCGTCAGGTACAATGAGTGGAGGCTTATCGGCTTCATCTTAATGCTGCGGATACAGTAAGTTGTAGTATCTGATTTAATTCTCTTTTTGCCTCCCCCATAACTCCAGAGTCTGCTGGAGTGAAGAAGAAAATAAACATTTCAGAGAAAGTACTTAACTCAAATGCTTCTGAAGCACATTGTAATAAATACATCCTAAAAACTCCTACCCGAGCTGCAGATGAGCGAGTGCTGGGGCAAACAGCTACGAGTGTCTGATTTCCTACATGCCTGTTCATTGTTATGCATGTGTGTTCGTGTGTGTGTGTGCGGCTTCACTTGTACACTACAGTAGTGAGGTCTGACATGCTGCGTGGGGCCAGATGCTGCAACCCACAAAGGGTTGAGACAGGGTTCGGGTCATGGTTAGGTTAAAGCCAGGGTCCTGGTTAGGCAGTATGGAATGTGTGTGTGTGTGTGTGTGTGTGTGAGAAAAAGTGCCATTTGCTGTTGGTTTGAATTGATTCGATCATTCACTCCATTTGATTCCTATTTATTTCCAGGAGTCTTTTCAGGCTCACACTGAGCCTGTTATGAGCTGCCAAGGAGTTCCCCTTCAGCCGATGGGACCGTATAGTTTGCAGGAGGAGATTGCATCCAGCATTTCTCTGATATTTCACAGTTTTCACCTTTATGATGAATCCCCTCCATACCTGACTCTCATCAAATTGTCGGCGCGCAGACATGTTAGTATATGAGTTCCTAAAGTACGCTGCCAACGTTTAAATGCACAGTGTGTCGAAGTACGTGTTATTATGCACGATATTATCCTGAATTGTTCTTTATCGTAACATTTTTAAAACTCTGCTATTAGGATAAATTTGATGAGTGCATAAAGTACATGGACTCCACTTATATCGCTACTTTCTCAGCTTCGTGCACAAAGCGCTTTACGATGGCCTCACATTCACCCATTCATACACACACTCACACACCAGCGGACGGATGCTGACATACAAGGCGCTGTAAAGGCTAAAACGTCCATTGTGATTCTCATTACGCAGTCAAACTTCCTCTCTACCTGCTTCTTCTTCTCCACCTGCAGCAAACAACTAACACAGCACCATGGGACCGACGTATTGGATCAGATCAACCTCAGGCTGCTCTAAATCCCAGTGGACAGGAGGCCGGGACATGTAAGCGGATCACGATAACCAACGACTTGGTTGAACTGATCATGTAACATTTGAAATAACAAATAAACGACTCTTTAGGTCAGAAACATGAGGGAGGAGTCTGCCCCACCCCTAAAACAACCAAGAACAGGACTGGAGTATGACACCGCAATGTTATTTCAGCGAGAAGAAGACCGGGGCCGAAAGCAGAACTTGTTTTACAGCAAAGGAAGGACAGATATTCTGAACAACAACATCTGAAATTACACACAGAGACTGCAGATTTGATGTCAGCTGAAGGTCTCAGTCGACGGCCCGGGTGTACCAATGTCATCCTCACAGCGCCACGATGACTGGAATGAGATGAAAAAGGCACAAAATGGAAAATGGCATGTTTATTTCTGAATTGACAGTAACATGAAAAAAAGTTAGATCTCTCACGTATAATTAAGCGATAGCAGCACAGCGGTGTTTTCTTGGTGTGTTCTGGAGAAAAAACGTGGATTGTCGGCGGTGGACTTTTGTATCCTGTTCACATTTTGTGGCTCACAGTGAGTATCCCTTTATGTACAGCCTGGGTTTTCCCTATAGGAAAGTCTGCCGCATCACTTAATGTTTTCCCCTCGTGAAGAATTCTTCTTTTTTAACAGTGCTGGAACTCGTACGTCAGGAAAGAATTTATTAAAGACGACCTGCAGTAATTAGCAATGTGCTAATGCTTGAATTTGTATCCATTCCTGTATGCAGGGGTTTTACAACATTTAGTGGTTCCACTTGAAACACAGGCATGCCCCCGTGTCACTCACCATATGGCCAGTAAATAGTTCCATGATGAGTCAGGGGTTGTGCTGATACTGTAATACAGTGAAACTTACTATACGTCTCATTCCATGGTGGCAAAAACACACCAAATACAAGTTGCACAAGTGCAATGTGTACTATGCAGACGTAGAAACAACAACTAACAATGCACAAAATGTCGACGGACAGTTCAGTCAACACGACGCTGAAGACACAGTGTTCAAAAAACTGTGGTGATGGAACCCGAGGTGACGTTTCAGAGCTTCTCTGATGTTCACTACTGGGGAAATATTAACAAATACTGACAAAGATGTCGAGCTGCTGTTTCATCAGTCTTCACCATGTTCATCATCTTGTAGTAGCATATCGGCCACTAACGTCATTAGTAAAAAAGTACAGCTGAGGCGAATGGGCCGTCACTATTTTTTTTAAGTGACATATTTTTGGTCATAAACCAATGCATTGGATGAGATTAAATTATGGTTTCAATGAGGAGGTGTCATAATGTTCCAAATACCTTCAAAAACACACAGCTACATCGTGATGTTAGAGGGAACGTGAGTATAGAACATCACATCGTCTGTGAATCATATCAGGTCCATAAACGTCCCCACCATGGGTCAATGAGGGCGTATCTTATCGTGTCTTATCTTCAGTGGGCCTGTGTGGACCAGGTGTGACCACGAGACCTGCTGCAGCATCCTTCTACTGCTTCTTGTCAGTATTTAAACTTTGACCATTTTCAATGCATTTGTTCTTGAATCCCCTCAAATGGAATGATTCACTCGTTGACTTTTGTCTCAATGAATTCAGTCAACCAGTCAAAGCCAACCACCCAACAAATGTCTGCTTGCCTTCACTCTCAGACATGATATACTGTACAGATGATTTTTCAGATGATTTTTCAGATGATTTTTCTCGATTTTTCTCCGTTAACTCAGTGCATCGCTCGTTTGTTTGTGTGGAAGGATTGAATTTCATGATTCTTTTTAAATCTGCCTGCCGGGTATCTATAAAACATTTCCAGTTTGTCCGGGAAACTAACAATTCTAGTCTATCTCATATGGCAACTAGAGCTTTATGAGTGAAGAGACGGGGCTGGGGCAGAAGAACTGCACCATTACGCTCCAAAGAGGTTTATTTTTGTCTTTATAGCGCTGCAGCGTTTGGCAGCAATTACGTTTCAGATTTAAAGCAAAAAAACAAACATATGACATGAAATATATCTCCTGCTTTCTTCAAACTCTTCAAATTCTTCAAACTACTGCAAAGCATCTGATTATTCATCTGTTTCACACTCTATCTAACTAATTACCTGAATGTGTTCCTAAAAACCCTAAAAAAGAAATGAATGAAACTATTATCAATTGACAATGATAATCACTTATCTGTAGCACACATTTCTCACAAAGTATCAAGTAAGTAAGAAATTGTTCTTCTGGCATAAATGTGTCTCACAAAGTTTTTACATGAGCTGTTTTTTTTTTCCAAACATGATGAATTATACCAATATACCTTGTGTCCAGTTATTGTCGTAACAGTATTGACGATAATTGATTTCAGGGCAATTTGTGAGTAACATCAAATAAGTCCAACCTGGGAAATGCAAAGGCTGTGGGTAAATGTACATTAAAAAGAGAAATACCAGTTAGAAATAACTGTTTAGCAGTTTATAAATGATATAGAGGCTACTGGTATACTAGTGTGTATAATACTGTCTGAGACTCATGTCCAATTTATATATAAACCAGCTACTTACGATGTCTGAGCTGATTATTGGCCAAATTCCACTGAAAGCAGTCCAGGATGCAATCAAGTTTCCCCCCGATGTATTTTTGGCAAATGAATGTTGGTAGTAAATAAGAAAAACATTTGTAGGAAACACGGTTGTCCAGAGCTGTGTGAGGTATTTGTTTCACTGTCCTCACTGACGACAATCTGTTTGGTCAAAGCATCGGCTTCAAGTTCAGAACAACAACATCCGTGTTAAAATGAGACCAGGCATGTTATGGTTTTATTTTTCCAGGGTAATTTAAAAATGGGGTTATTAACAGAATCAGAATCACAATTACTTTATTTATCCTGGAGGGAACTGTCTTTGTTACAGCTCCAGCCAGGCGAGAAAGTAGTGGAGCAGTTACAAAGTGAAAAGAAGAAAATCACTAAAATGTTCAACGTGTGTGTGTGTGTGTGAATATATATATATACACATATATTGTACTATATGAATATTTAGTTAGTATGTATTAGTTAGTATGAATATTTACTCTTGTATTTTCAACATGCACTGTAATGGGATGTTTGCGGACTCATTTTTAATGCAAATATCCGTTTTCTCTCAGCGTTTTGTGGAGACATTTTCAGTTGATGTCGACTTAGTGTGCTGGTACATGGAGGTGACTGACGTGTTTCTCTTTGTTTGCTGCTGCCATCCAGTATGTTGGAGCTGTTTCCTAAACCAGCCCCTAAGGTCAGGCAGAGGGTGTGTTAAGTCTGGGGGTGACGCTGTAGCGTCATTAAAGAACATACTGCACTGATTTGTTGTTTATTTATTCATTTCGCTGTGTTTTTGTTTGTTTGTAATCTCATCGAAGCAAAGCTCTACAGTCAGAGTAATAACCAGGCCACGTCATGCAAATCTGACACTGTTTCCCAGCATTTGTGTCTGTCAGTCGCATTATAAACTTTATGCACCAGGATTTCATCTCATAAAATGAGTTGAGTTGCCCGGCCAAGACTTGCCATCACTGGGCCGAGCAAGAGTTTCCTTTGTTCTGTGTTTCACAGTGAACCATTTGAGAGGTTTGCTCTCCAGGCCACCAGGAAAAAGATGAGCTGATAATGATATACATCAGGAGCAACAACAGATCCAAACGTTTGGTAACAGTTCTGGAGTCTTCTTGAGTGAAAGAAATCCTGCTGGCTCAGAGACAGAGGGGATTACTGTCAATTTCCCCCGAATAGCAATATTACCCGCTGCAGGGCCACCCACACATGTGCTGAGAGACAAGTGATAAATTGCCACACATGTCCATTCCACAGTGGCAACTCCAGCCCCAGAGCGCTGGACAGAACTGTGTGACATACGGAGCCGCAAACACAACAGTTCAAATGGAGTTTCAAAAACAGGTTGTAGTCAGGGCCCAGTGGGAAAATGGAAGGTCTGAAGGTGCAGCGTCATTCGCGTGTCAGCACAAATATTTAACTACTTTTACATATATCAGAATTATTAATGTCACGTTGATGAGGCCAAAAGAAAAAAAAAACCTTTAAACCAAAACTGTCGATATCACAGGTGAAATCAAACTCTAATATGTGATTTGATATTTCAAAGATGTGTTACATTTGCTGGCACTCAGAGCTGTTGTGTCTCAACGAATTCCATCGCACAAGACATGTTTCAACTCTGAAAATGGATACAGCATATCGCATTTTGAAACAGAGCCCTCATGCAGGAGTGATTAGTTCTGATCATCTGATCGTATTATTCCTCCTCCGACAGCTGAGCAGATGGACAGTCTGTTCCCAGCTCCTAATCGGACCTGACTCTCTATGACGGGATCATTTCATGATTGGTGATTTCACCATTGGTGGTGTGTGTGTGTGACTGGTGTTGGTGGTGTGTGTGTGTGTGTGTGTGTGTGTGTGTGTGTGTGTGTGTGTGTGTGTGTGTGTGTGTGTGTGTGTGTGACTGGTGATATATAGATAGATAGATAGATAGATAGATAGATAGATAGATAGATAGATAGATAGATAGATAGATAGATAGATAGATAGATAGATAGATAGATAGATAGATAGATAGATAGATAGATAGATAGATAGCAGAGAAGAAATCCTGGGGCTTAGCCGTATTTTGACAGAAATTTGCAGGTTCTCATTCAGGCTGCAACTGACAATATTGACATGATTATACTGTGAATTATTCTATATAGACTTTATTTATTTAACCTTCATTGATGGGACATGTCAAATACAAAACAATTTGTCCCAATTGTGATACAAATAAATTCATTGATTATTTTACTTTCAATGAGGCATCGAACAGAAAACTTATTTTTGAATATCATACTGTATGTATTTCAGGAAACATATTTATCGCTGAGCCGTGCGTCCTGTTTATAGGCTTTCTCATGTTTCACTGTAAAACGTACTTTAGGAGCCACGCACAGTTTGGAGACGATGGATTCATGAATCAATAATGAGTTATATTCTCATGCATGCCAGCAATCATGTCCTGAACCTCCCCACCATCCGTTCTTCTTTTTTTTGTGAAATTGGATGTCACGCCTCATCTTGGTCTTCAAATACTTCATCACCGGCCGTCTCAGTTTCACTGCAGACGTCGGCTGACCTCATTGACTGACCTCACCAATCACAGATCAAAGTCATCGGGTTTCTGGCTGCTCAGGTTAATCAGAGGACCACCACGGAAAACCAATCAGGTAACAGCTCACTTGACTTACAGAAGGAGGAGAGGACTTATGGAAGACTTCAAGGCGTGGGAGAGGAAGAAGAGCTTGGTTTTACTTTATTCCATTTTTTTCTCGGATCCTTTAATACTTTGATTTCAATTACATCACTTATTCAGTTTTGTCTAATTTTGGCTTTAGAGGACATTTAGAGGGATGCAAAACGAAGATTAGTGACTCAACAGCGAGGGGAAGTACATAATTATGGGCTCATATGTAAGATGATAAACTCTCAAGCAATTAAACCACAAACTGAAATGTCCATATGTCGGACATATTTGTTTACATCAGGATGACACCAAACTACAGAGTATTCCATACATTCACAAAAGAACTACACCATGTTTCTGGTTGCGATATGTGGCGTGTGTGTGTGTGTGTGTGTGTGTGTGTATACCTTCTGAGGGGAAGTGACACAAGATACTTAAAAAACAAAATTTCCTCACTTAGCTAAATAAACTTAAGTAGCTCTGCTGACACACACACACACACACACACACACACACACACACACACACACACACACACACACACACACACACACACACACACACACACACACTCAGAGGGTCAGCAAAGACTGAAGTAGATAGGATGTGCTATGTAACCCAAACAAGGCTTTTATAAGCCTTCAGCTCTTCTGGAACGACAACGGCTGGGAGAGAACACAGGCCTGCATATAAAAATACTGAACATTCTGGAGCAAGGCTTTGAAGTTTTTTATGCCTGATCTTCACTGAAGAAACCCAGATAGTAACTGCAGATACATGTGGCCACATGAACAAAAACTAGCAGTCCACAAGAATCTGGATGGTGACAAAATGACAAACCACATCTAGGCAGCCTTGTTTTACATATTCACTAATATCCAAATAGCTAGCAGATGAAACGCTCATTCAGATACATCCTGTTTAAATGAAAGCATTTGTGTCATGTTTCAAGGGGTCTTCCTGGGAGTCAAGAGCGTTCTGTGCTCTGCACATAAACTTTATACAAGGGGATGGCATTGAACTTGATGCAGAAAAACAGACATGGCTCCCAGCAACTGCATTCATCCCTTTACTAAACAAATTCACTTCTCCTCCGCAGAACTTTCAGTTTCAAGGAGTTAGAATGACAGAAAGACAGATTACAGCCTCCTCAGTGCTTCTGATGTCCCTGGAGTCAGCATGGCAGTTACTGTTACAGTTTGGTGTGAATGGCAGACATGTTGAACCTTGTGACAGAAGGTGAGGGACATTAGGTTTTGTTTTGTGTCTGTGTGTGTGTGTGTGTGTGTGTGTAGCAAAGGGAGCTGTGGAGTGTTTTGGAGAAGCAGATCCCTTGGTATTGCTTTACCATCAATAAATCTAGAAACTCGGTCCAACACTGACATACATTTCCCTGCAGCCCTCAGCCACAAACCAATCAAATGGCCACATACATGCACACATGCGCAGACACTCTCAAACTAAACACACATTGTGTACGCCGCACACACAGGAGCACAGACACCCACATAGCTGGGGGTAATTAGTATCAGTCGTGGTGGTGGGTGTGTTTCCTCCTCATTGCTAAACGCCCTTTAAACTGTCTATTCCCTGATGGGGCGGAAAACAGAACCAAAGAGAGAAGGAGAGAACACTCTCATTAACGCAATGACCTGTGTTTTTGCGCGTAACA
>CAAKHB010001726.1:54535-68792 GCA_901007665.1 Aeoliscus strigatus | reverse complement strand
CTATGTCTGTGTCTGTGATGTGTGTTTGTGTGTGTGTGTGTGTGTGTGTGTGTGTGTGTGTGTGTGTGTGTGTGTGTGTGTGTGTGTGTGTGTGTGTGTGTGTGTGTGTGTGTGTGTGTGTGTGTGTGTGTGTGTGTGTGTGTGTGTGTGTGTGTGTGTGTGTGTGTCTGGGTGTTTTTCATGTGGCTCCCCATTTCATAGTCATGCTGATTTGTAGCCATCAGGTTTCCCTGGACGCAATAAATCTCGCTGGACAAACTGCATTAGTGATAGATGTGCATGCTCATGTTTCTGTGTGTGTATGTTCACGCATGTGGCCTTCGGACTATGTGATTATGTGTAACACATTTCTACAATTTGATTCTATCCCTACATCTCCCAGCTGGTGTGCGTGTCATCGCCTCAAAGTTCCAGCACCATTTCAACTGTTGATGATTGTTGGCCCATGTTAGTGAGGTAGTTGAAGACATGACTGAAGCAGCCAATAAGTAAACACATGCTCTTCCTGTTGAAGGTTCTTGGGGATCCATGTCATGCTACAATCAAAGGCCCAGAAGTTGACAATGCTCATGCGAAGACAAGCGAAGACAAACAAGGGTCAGATTTAAAACATCAGCACATCACAAATTCAACCACATAACAAACTTTTTTTTACTTCTTGAGCTCAGATGTCCCATTTTGGACTGGTGCCTCCATCTTCTCGTCCAACACCTCCTGTAAACTCCACAAAGACAAGTCACACAGGAGTCACGTCGTAAGGATTTAAGCAACACGTCGTGTGTCCCTGCTGGTCAGTTCTAAACAAACACTTGGCCGAGGCCGTGGAGGAAACGCTGCCTACAGATGTGGGTGATTTTACCTTTGTCCTGTGTCTGTGTCTGACCAATCAACATAAAGCAATGTGAAGCAACCCGTAGCACCCTCAAACACATCTTTTGTGATAACCCCACACTGACCAGACAGGGTTCTAAACCAGAGCACAAAAAACATCTTTGACCCGAATTCCCAAGTACCCTGGGAAGACGGACCAGCCACCAAATGAGTAAAGACAAATACCACCGCTGCCCTCCAGCAGCACCAGAGCAACCCAAAGGATCGAGGAGAGTCACTACGAAGGTCGTCATGTCAGCTGAGAGCATGTGACGATGGTCGTGGGGGGTTTGCGAGTGAAAGCTGATTCAGTTTTAGTTGCCGCTCTCACGCGAGGCCTTCAGGTTGGAGGTCTCGTAACCCTGAAAGACCCACTGAAGATGCAGAAGGATTCCCTGCAACGACCGCGCCCGGACCATCGGTTAAGTTCCTCCTGCAGTTTTTGATGAGTTCATTTTTCATCAAGATCCATTGCCAAGGTTTGAAGTTTCATGTGAAACTTTATTTATTGTGTTATTGGGTGGGTGGGGGGGTGGGGGGGGGTTGTGAACAGCCAACCTCTTTGTGATGTCTTTTGAATGTGCAGAAAATGAAAACTTCTGTCTAAAAAGTGAACTCAGCCTCCTGTTTGACCACATGTCCACAGTGAAACATTCAACAGCAGGAACACAAAGATTCAAGGGAAACTTAAAGCTTGTGTGACCTCTGATTGCCATGGTTACAACAATAATTCTGGGCTGGAAATGTGAACTTCACTCTGGGACACAGCAAACAAACAGCCATCTCATGTTACAAATCACTGTTTTGTAGAAACATGTGGCTCATATTTGATCTTGACCTTATAGCAAATGTGACTTGTGGTTGCAGAGCGGTCTGCACCTCCAAAGTCTGCTGGTTTATTCCATCTTCCATCGAGGCAAGCAGCTGATGTGGGGGTGGAGCTCCCCTTCCCTCCCCAGGTTCACCTGCACCACCTGCAGACTTGACAGACATCACGTGTCACCCATCAACCCAGCTCCGTCCCTCTCTGTTCTTGTCTGCCGCAGTTGAATTTGTAGTTCAAACCTGTACTTTCCTAAAACTCTTAGTATGTTTACAGTCTCATTTTAATGCGATCCTTCTCATGAGCAGTGTTTCCCCTATTACTCTACAAATGGATTTGCCAAATAAAGCATTTTACATTTCCAACAAAAGATGATCACACAAAGGAGGGTATGATACACAGTAGGAGGCAGGTCAGTGTTTCATTTGATCATTTTACAAAATACCGAATTACATCTCTTTATCTTTGTCCCACTCAATTCATCAATCTGCTGCTTCGCTCTCTCTCTCTCTCTCTCTTCCTAGACACCTGTGCAGGTCTAATGTTTCAGCCGAGTCCCTGAAAAATAAATGCAGAGCTCCAATCTCTTAATCCACTTGGCTCCAAACAACCAAGTCACATGACACCGTCACAGTCGTCCTGAAGCCCAGACAACACTGGAGGAGGAGAGGAGGAGAGGAGGAGATTGTGTTCGTGTACTTGTGTCTTTGAGGCAGAGCGAGACAACAGAAGATAATAGACAAGACAAAACGACAACAATACATGGAAGCCAACGGGGTTTACCAGTAATTATTAGACGCTGGGTTCAATTTTTGATGCTAGCAAGCATGGTCAATTCACACTGATTAGAAAAAAATACTGACGTGTGCAAATGCAAAATAACTTACTCACTTACCATGACATAAGACTAAGACCCACACAGCTAGTGTCACATAAAGTGGTGAATTAAAGCTCCACAGTGTTATACACTGTCAACACAACACAAGAAGTCAGAATAAGTTGATACTTGATGTAAGCCATGATCATGAAATTCATGAAAAAATAATGAGGCCATTTAAGAAAATCGAGGGCATTTGTGGGACTGGGTGGTTCTTACATGTGATGCTTTCAAGGACATAAATACTTCGAGGTCGAAGCAAGAATTAGGTTCAATTTGAGGGTTCAGGTTAGACTCAAGCTAGGTTTAGCTGAAGTAAGAGACTTCAGAATGTTTTCGGTTTATAAATGTGTGTGTGTGTGGATGATACCCTATCCACAGCAATCAGCCTGACCTCCACTCCGAAGTGAACGGCTCTCAATGATTAATGGATCTGCCTCCGTGCTCAGTCGCCAAGGCAACAGGAAACCTGATAGCCCTCAGGAATTCGCTAGCTTGCCCTCAAAGTTAAACTGTGTGTGTGTGTGCGTACGTGTGTGTGTCTGTCGCCTGACTGTGGGTGGGAGACGGAGTGAGGCTAAATGTGACTCTTTGGAGGGATGGAGTTGGTTGTGGTGAAGGTGGGACAGGAGGAGGGAGGAGGGCCTGATCCAGTCAATAAGATGGAGTGAGGATACTTTTACATGTTTTAGTGCTCTTTTGTTTTCCCGTGAGATGTCCTGAGATGATCCTGTAACTCGCTATCAGAGCCAATCCACGCATAGTTTAATATATTATACAATTCTGCTGTACAAACAAATGGGGAAAGTGGGCAACAGTCAGTGAGGCTGGTGAGGAATCACGATACTCCAGCAATTAATATTATTATCAAAGTAGTGGAACATTCCCACTGAGGGTTCTCCCTGTCACCAACCATCACTTCCACCTGCTATTGCTCTTGGATTTCATTTGTTTGTCTTGAACTGAGATGATCATTTGTGGTTTCAATCACCAGCACCACCAAAACATTGGTCCAGTAATTGTGTGTGTGTGTGTGTGTGTATTATTACTGTCCAAGGTGGACGGTCTTTGTCCATCAGAGCCTCATTAACCTGCTCATTAAAAGTCCATGTTAACAAGATGGCAGCTCTTAAAGTGAAGTGCTCCTGCTCAGCTCATGGACAGTACGATTGATGGACCAACTTAACACCATCATGTATTTTTAAAAGGTATTGATCTGAGTCAGTACGCAATCGAGAGTCAGCCAAACCATCACAACGCATATATCTGATGAGAGAATACGTCTCATTTAAGACCCTCAGTGTCTTTTCTGTCTTGTATCACACTTTTACAAATTGTATGAGACAAAGGGCTGAGCATCTGTGTGTGTGTGTGTGTGTGTGTGAATGGGTATCCTCTATCAGAGCCGCTGTGATCAGTGAGGGGAACCACACAAACTCTCTGCTCATGTTTCATCACAGCCATGTACACATTCCTGAGTGTAACAAGGATGATTCAGTTATGTGTCAAACTACTCATAGCGTCATCGCTACTTGAAAAACACAGAAACAACTATTCCACATTTGAAATATCCTTCAAGTGGAATAATCATTGTCATTTTTATTCCACAGTGACACTTCCATGCTGCATTGGTGATAAATCCCCACTATTTTTCTTGAGAACTAGAACTTGTAGTGAGTTCAGCTGTTGGCAGTGGGACAGAATAGTTGACAACAATAATTGTGATCATATCACTTGTCTGTTTTCATTGTGTCTGTTTACTTTGCATTTACACTGTGATGATAATGACCTTGATTTATGAAAGAACAACTACCAGCTGTCTACAACATGCTTCCGTTTACTGTTTTGAGTGTTTTTTTTTTTTTTTGCTGACAGATACCAGATATCAGACATCAGTGCTTTAAGTACACACGTGCATATGTACATGTGTGTTTGGATGTCACTGTCTGGGCCTAAGTGTGTGTGTGCTGAGTGACGGACGCGGCGGGGGTATCTGTGACAGTGTGTCAGGCATGTAAACCCAGGCTGACCTGGTCTACTATGGCGCTCCAGGTCCCTCAGCACACACACACACACACACACACACACACACACACACACACACACACATACACACACTCACTCACACACACACACACGGAGCTCACAGGATCTTGTTTCCCTGTTGCTGGCGAAGCTTCCTGCGTTCTCACACTTGGTTGAGAATATCTGACAGGCAGACATTCACTAATAGGATGCTGCTGCTCCATCACCAACACACACAGAACGATTGCCTTCACACCTGCTATCAGTGTGTGTCCTCAGAGATCTGACTGTCGAGCTTACAGGATGTCAGTTCACACCAGTCTGCTTCTCAGGTGAACATGTGATCGGAGCCCTGGTCCCAACTTTATGAAAAATAAACGGAACACCAAGTGTTTGTCAAGGATCAAGGACCATTTAACTGGCGGAGGGCAAATGTCAAGACATCATGAGGGTTTTGTATGAGCAGCTTTTTGAAAAACCCTCTGGACACGGCCACTGGAGAGGTGAGCGATACTACGAATGTACTTCTGCTCAGCTGAGAACTCGGTCTTTGTGGTTCAGGTCACGTTCCCATTCATGCTGTAGGAAGAACGTGGGCACATGCTGGCCAAGTCACCTCCCAGCGTGGGCTGAGATCACATCTCAACGTATTCTCATTCACTTTTGATTGGATCACTCAAGACAAATGGTAACGTGGGGTCAATAAAATATATATATATATATACGTATATATGATGGAAGCAGGTTTGATTACATGGATATATCCAATTGCTATAATTTTCTAATATTCTAATACAAATATGATGTTTTGTAAAATGTGAAACTGTGAAATAGTATTGGTAAGGTGTCAACCTGTTTTTACCATAATATGTCAATGGGTTTATGGGTTTAAATATATTTGTATATTACAATATGATACTCACCAAACTGAATCCCATCAAAACTAATTTATATAGAGAATTCACTCTTTTTTAAATTTTAAATTAAACATTATGATAAAATCCCACATTACTTTATAGCCAATCAATTTTCCACCAACTTGTTTGATGTTACATTTGTAAATTCAAATTGTTTTTGAAAGTGAAGTGATTGTTTGTGAAAGTGAAGTTTAGTAAACTATAAAATGTGCATATCCCACATTAGTACTGAGTATAATTTAACTACTGCAGGTCTTCTTGTTACACGCTCAGTAAACACATGCAAAGGAAAATATATCAGATGAAAAATAACGTCGGTGAGTCAGTGCCAACAGTGTGCTGGAATTCAGCTCAGTGTCCTGTGGTGTGTTTATAACAAGCGCACGTACACGACGTGTGTACATTTGGGATGTTTGCAGTGTATTGAATATACACCGAGTATGAAGCTCCATGACTAACTGCATTGGAGGAAGCTGATACCTCCATGCCTTCATAATGTCATAGCAACATCTTTAATCTGTAAACTGAACTAAGACTGTAAGATTACACCAGGAAGTCATACAGACCCACCACACACACACACACACACACACACTCACACATCACAGGTGTAACTCTGATATAATGTCTCTTATTTAGGTACACAGACAGGAAGTGATTCATTCTAGGGTCCAACAAGGATCTCCTGCCTCCTTATGAAAATACAGAGATGTTGTTCCAAAGGTGTTTTGAATGCGAAAGAAAAGATGTCCAATGACGCTGAATATTGATGGTACTTAGGAAATCATAGTATTTAAAGTAGAAGAGTACTGTGAGCATGTTGACTGTGTGTGTATGTGTGTGTGTGTCTGCTTGCAGATTTGCGATGACTCACTTCTTACACATAAGCCATCGGGGGTGTGGGTTGATGTGGACACTGAACATGATTATTGGGGAGGGAGGAGAACTGTTAAATCATAGTGCAACACAGCAGCTCATCTGAACAGACACATCTGTACGTCAAGTATGCCATCAAATAAATGCCCCTGTAATACCTGTATGAAGGTTTACACAAGGTTGGTGAGGGACAAGACGGAGACCAATAGCAGTAGAAAAAGGAAAAACAATTCATTTAGGTTCCGAGGAATGTGTCACGGATGTTAAAAGTTGGAGAGAAAAACAGCATTGAAAGGTCAAATAATCTGTCACAGATCACTCCGACTTCATCCGCCTGAACAAATCAATGATTGGACCTGTCGTTTGTCGATGAGTAGTGGAATGTTACTCAGCGCTGTGGTATTACGTTTAACTCCGTCTGTCAAGCTGTCTTTCACACTCTGCGTCCTGATGAGCAGCTACGATTGGTCAAAATCAAAACATGTCTCCACCTCATGTTCACCGAGGGGACGGGGAAGAGCCTGGTGTGTGGTATTTATGTCGCTGTGCTGTGTGTGTGATCAAGCCCTCACATATGTGCATGTGCTTCATCAGCGAAAGCCTGTGAAAGATATTCTTCTCTCACCAGTGCACATTGTCGTGCAGAAAATATTCAGTGTTTTTTCATGCTCAGTCCTGCTGCTGTAAACAGGCTGTGTGTGCACACAGCTTCATTTCTGTTGCACCCTGCTACATTGGAACATATGGAAAGTCACCACTCTGGGTGCATGAACATGTATATTTTTACATGTGTGTGTGACGAGACGCCAGAAAAAAATGAAAAGGCAGCGAGCAGAGCAGGATTGCGTTCAGGCCAGACGCCGAGGCCTAATCAGGTTACATGATTAATGAGGGGGGGAAATGGGCTCATGTTGTATTAAGAAAATGTGTGTTTGAACCCAAAGCGGCGGGTATCAGCAGCCTAATGCATCAGCCATCGACTGGACACCTGAGAGCGGTCTGCCGCGCTGTTCGCTCCGTCCCGGCGGAGGGATGTCTCATTGATTGCCTAAAACTCATTTTCTTCCTGTTTCTCTGTTTTTCTTTTTCTGTTTCTCCTTTTATCCCCCCTTGCCCTTCCATGCCTTTCTTACATTTCTTTCACACCTCTTTTGTTTAATTTCATGACCTCTCTCCCACCACTTTTCTCTGTTCGCTCTCTTTGGTTGTCCACAATCTGTCATTCTCCTCTTTCCGTGCCTCCTTTCTCCACTACACTAACAGCCTCACTGGATTTGCACACACTGCACAAAAGCATCAGTGTTTTCTGGGTCTGTTTTTTGCTTCTGTGTGATTTAGGTTCATTTCTGGCTCTGGAGCGCCTGCCGACACTCAGTCCACGGAACCCAAACACTGAACAGTCATTTAATCTCTGTGACTGGCTGCGCCACAGACTTGTCTGATATATTAGCCTGAGCCGCCTCATCCAATAAATACTGCATCTACTGTGAAACATTCGTAGTGGCACTTTCTGGTCTGGTTTCCATAGCAGGGCCAAGGTTTATTCATTAATAATGTAGGCAAGCTTCCCCTAAAAAAATAAATGTATTTTGTTTAAAAAAAAAAGAGAGAAAAAAACAAAAAACAACATTGAATGTTTTTTGTGTGAAAACATTTTTTTTATTTGTAAATAAACACGCGGTTTTATGTCAGTAAAAGACATTTGGACTCCCTCTTGGCCCTGCTGAGAGCGTATCTGTTGTGTTATTGCTGGGAGCCAATTAAAAAGCTGCAGTGGTTCTTTGAAGCCAACGTATCCTGACACTGCGATGTGCTCTGGAGCTGCAGCACACAAACGGGAGCTGATGAGTCTGGAATCTAAACACAAACACAACCTAAGCAGAGCTCTGCTCGCTCTGCGCTAAAATAATAATCACTTTTCAACAGAGGTGACTGGGCTGGACTGTGCTCAGTATATTAGCTGGAGCAGCTTTGATGCTGCTCATGAAAAAGGCCCGAGTTTATGAGCAAACAGCATCGTCTTGGCATCATCAGGTGTGTTCCATGCTGCAAAGTAACAAAAGCGGCAGAGAAATAAAGACATAAATCAAGATAGATAGATGTTGACACAGGCAAAGTTGAAGTTTTCCTCTTTGTGGTGTCTCTTTCTCCGGGTTTGCGACCTCAGTCATGTGAATACGCCAATTTATGAATAATCACGGTCTGTGTTTGCTCTCTTCAACTGAACCATCATCTCCAATGAGATAGTTTACTCTGAGAAGTTCAGTTACGGACTCTTTCAAAAGGAGACGTCTAAGGCGTTCATGAAAACCAAATAACCCCGGGCTCAGAGAATCAAAGCAATAAATCAGACGGGAAAAATAAATAAGTCAATGAAATAAAGATCATGGAATCCACTCCGAGATCTGGTGAAGGGACCGAAAGAAACGCCAGAGATATGGAAACAAACCTGAAATATATAGACAAACGATTAACGTACCAGGTCACCAGTACCAATGATTCACCGATGCACACACACGTGTGCACGCATGCACATGGTCTGTAGATGTAAACACATACAGATATTAGTACACAAGTGGCACACACACACACACACACACACACACACACACGGAGACACACACGGAGACACACACGCACGCACCTTTCTATGGATTCTGCAAAGACAGCAAGGAAAACATCAGTGTTTTAAAAGTATTACCAGTCATATTTTCATATTTCTTTCCCCCTGCTGTTATAATTTTCTCTCCTGTCAAACAAATCAAAACGCCAAGACCAAACGGAGGCAACGGCTCACATTTTCCACTGTCAGGTTCACAAACGTTCGCACAAACAAGCTCTGTGCAGGAGACACGACCTGTGTGTGTGTGTGTGTGTGTGTGTGTGTGTTTGTGGACCTTTGCTCAGTGAACGTGCATGTATGTGTTCATTTCCAGTGGAGCTGGAACCTCATATTATTGTCGCTCTCCCTTTAATTCGAATAATTTAATTCCATGTCAACCACTAATAATTCCATGTACGATACATTGTGGACAAATGAAGTTGTTAACATTCTGGCCTGACGATGGCCACTAGACTGATGTTCAGTGTAATTCTGTGTGAGTGTTGGTGTGATGCGGTTGAAATGTAGTTTACGTTTCCTGACGTGCGACTGTGTCTGCGACGCAGATGTGAACCACACACTATCAGACTTCATCTGTGCAATTACTGCAGAGGCTATAGTTCCCTTCATTTCAGTCACAGTGCTGTGAAGGACCGTATGATGAACCATATGGAATGAAGAGATAATCAATCAATCAATCAATCAATCTGTTTTTAATTGCTGTGAATTAAAACAGCCCATCTACAATGTCTCTTCTGCACTATCACAGGGAGACAGAACAGGATGGCCTCAGCAGCCCACTGCCTCCCAGTTACTTTTCCCCTCAGAGTGCCATCCGTCATCAAAAGGTCAGAGGTTAGCAGATTCATCAAGTTTGTGCAGCATGAGGTACACAGAGGAGCCTCTCAGGATTAGAGCCGGCCGCTGTGTTTATGAAGTCTACATTAAGACCCGTCCCAGGGCCAGCCGGACGCGTTTGGTGTCAACTCATCAACCATTCTGACGGACTGACACAGCGAAACAAACACACACACACACGGCTCCTTTACCGCGCTTTCTTTCTGTGCTGTGTTGGGCACACACACACACACACACACACACACACGCACACACACGCACACACACACACAGCAGAGGAGGGAAATGGCAACATGTGGAAAAGATGTGCTGTGTTTTTTGGCGTCCTGCTCCTCTTGGCAGTAAATCTACTGGTGTTCTTTGGTTATGTATCACCTACGACTGTCGGACGCGCTCACATATGTTTGGACTTCTTACATGAATAAGTTTAAGTTAAGTTTCTTTTAATGTCTTGAAGAGAAAATCAGACAGTTCTCAGCATTTAAACTAAAATCCCTTCCTGTTTCTGCTGAGCTATTCATTTTATGCATCTTTAGATTGTTGAAAAAAAATAGTTTGTGTATTTATTTATTTCCCACGTTAATTACCTTCAAGCTGATTCATTCAAATTTCAACCAGAAAAGGAGATGAACTTTCACCTCTGTTTGGTGAAGCTGAAATCCTGCTGTCATCAAAGCACTTTGTAACACTGAAGCAGACGTGACGGCGTGCTGAGGACGATATTCACAGATGTTATGTCTGACGGGCCTTGACTGGCAGACCGGCGCTGTGGAAGAGAAACATCCTAAACGACGTCCTCGTCCTCCTGCTGGACACTGATGTCACTGTTGACACTGTGTGATCCATAATGTTCACATGCAGCTCAGCGGCACTGAGAGCTCAGAGAGCGTTTATCACTCTGTCTCTTGGCCTTCTTGTGTAAAGCTCCATTAGCTGGTGTTTGGACACCTGCAGGGGCGCGACTCGATGGGGAGAGACGGCAGCGCGGGGCTTTGGTAAATCAAGAGATTATCCAAACAGTGGGACACTAGCGAATAAAAACAGGCCCCCCCACATTCACTGCATTAGTGCTGCATTAGCGCGGAGGGTACAGAGAACGGGGATCTGGGGGTGTCTGACCAACGAAAGCTGTAGAGGAGTCCTCTGTAAATTATTAGTGATTTATTACAACTACTGGAGGAGTTAATGGATTGCCTACTTTTGGGGGGTGAGGGGTGGGGGGATTCAGGGAGGGGGGTCTAAATTAAGATGCAGCAAATTTGACCAGAGAAAACCTGAAATATACATCAAAGGTACGTGTCATCAGATTAACGAAGGCAGAAAGAAAAACACTGCCGGATACTCCTATTGAAAATGTATCTACCTCCTAAACCACCGACACACTCCAAGTCTTCAGCACTTCCCCAAAAAGGTCATATTATTTCCACTAAAATAACAGAAACTAATAATGGGACGTGGCTGAAATACATTTAGATTTAGATCAAACAATTACAGTGGAATACAGAAAATGGACAAAAATATTAAAATGACAAATGATTTATTTAGTCATTTATTTTATGTGTGTACAATTTGCAGCATGAAGAATACAGTAGTGACAGTATTCTCTGCTGCTATACGAGGGTGTGTGTGTGTGTGTGTGTGTGTGTGTGTGTCCTGGGCATAAACTTCACTTTCTGGCCATGACATTTACTAACTCCAACAAATGTGACTGTTTTTCTCACAGCACGGAAAATGAAATCATTCAATTTCCTTCACATAACCTTGTTTTTTTGTGAAGTTTCTCAGGGTGAATTGAAGGAAAGTTTTCAATGCATTAAATCATTTATTTACACAGTGAAATGCCTCCTTTTCCACCAGTGACCAACACGGCGTCGGAGCCTTCACACACCCTAATCCATTTACCCAGTCACTTATTATATGGCCAAGAGGTTAATGTGATTGTCTGCTTCATGTTTCAACAATATATATTCCTCATGTTTTACTCGTTCCGGTATGTAATATATAAAAAAAATCCCCAAAACAAACCCATGACAGAAATGTATTCATGTAATATTGCAGTGTGCCATGAAGGACTTACATACACAGTAGGAGCCGTTTTACCACCAACAGCAGCTCGTGATGCAGCATAATGCCATCAGGGGCTAATTGTTGGTCTCTGAGGTGCTAATGACACCGCTGGCAATAACACACAGGGGGGATGGGCCATTTATTAAAAAGCTTTGGTGACTGTGAGTAAATTCATTATCCATCAGCTCTGCAGAGTACGAATAAATTGGTGAGGAAGCAAAAAAGGCTTCAGGCAAATGTGTGTGTTTGTTATGATGGCTCATGAGCAATAAGTTGGAGCAGAGGCTCAGCGTAAATATTAACACCAGAGATCCAAGACTCAGAAATTGGAACTGGTCAAAGTAATGTACATTTACCATATGTTCTGACACCCACACAGTGAGGCCCTCTGCCGTCATTTATTTCAGTCCATGTACAGTTGTTTACATCTGTGGAATCTTCTCCGTCCTCTCATCCTCCACCGATTGAAAGCACTCGTCCCCCAGCACCCAGCTCCACGTTCTGCCAGCCTGTTTCTCCTTAAACTCGTAATAATCCCACAAAGGCCTCTCTGTGTTCAGCCCCACTGAGACACACAATGGTAGTTGAGCCACAAGCACAGATCAGTCAGTCAGATAAATGGAAACGGCCTTTGCAGATAAAATGAACACTTAGTGGTTGTTGCTTTTTTTCCCTGTTTCCTCACTGTGAGTGAAACAAGTGAGGGATTTGAAATTAGAAAAATGTTTGATCTTCCTTTTCTTGATTTTTCTGATGTGAAAACTTGTTTTAAGAATGAATGTAGAGTGTCCCACCTGCTGTACCGTCAGATGTGTTCTGATGTCAAAGGTAAACGTGTGGCGCAGCATCCAGCCCCACACAGCAGCAAACCCAGCATTTATGACCACAGACCTGACACCACAACGAGGCCTCAGCATGGCCGGTTTCACCTCATCCACACCTCGCCTGTGACCTGGCTCCTTAGCGGTTGGTTCTGTAAACTGTAGGAGAAAACCTTGCTGGAGAGGCTGCGACAGCGGGAGGCAGCAGCCTATCAGGTTCCAGAAACGACCCGCCGCCTCGCTCGAGCTGTATGAGAGCTCTGAATGAGAGGATAAATCAATGACACCAACAAGGAAAGAACGAGAAATAAGTTTCATTATCGATGCCGATATTTTGCCAACTGATTGATTAGCAGCAGATTATTTCTCACTAATGTAAATTCAAGATGTGAAACTGCAGAAGAGACTGTGACAGTGAGGCTTTAAAACTCCTGCAGCACTGTATGGTCGTGACTCTTTGAGGAAATAGAAGCAGAAATAAACATTCTCAGATTACATTTTCTTATTCCTGGTTGTACATGGCTGAGATTGAGCCAATCCTAAATACCTCAAAAATACTAGAAGGGAACAAACATTTCTTTTTAATTACACGGTCACAAAATAAGTTCATAACTGGTCCTAAACCGTCTGTCTAACTGGTCTGTTTTCAAAAAATATATGTGAACTTAAATATAGAATGTTGTACTTGTGTAAGTATGTGCCTTTTTATGTGATATGTTCTGATATTTTACATGTGAAGTGAAATTGAAATAATAATGATAATAATAGTAATAGATTAGTGTTAAATTATTCAGCCACTAAAAATATCTAATAGTTTTTACATCTGATAAATGATAAATGACCACACAGATTCCCACACAATGTGTGGGAATGACGTGTAACGTCAGTGTGTCGTTTAAATGAGAGCGAATGCGGACAAAGCCTTGGTGACACGAACACACAGAACGTTCAACACTTGGACAACGACTCTCACGCAGCCGACAAAGAATCTCCTGCTGTGGCGTGTCGCTCGTTTGACCTCGATGCAAAGTCCTCTTTGTGTGCTCTGATGTGTCATATCAACATGAAGCTCCTTAACATGTTACAAAAGGGGGAAGGAAGATTACTCATGTCCACACATTATTATTATTATTATGAGTTCATCTTTTCTCGTTCAGGGGACAAAACTTCATGAGCGACGGCCTCTAAATGTCGGGGTCCGATCGGGAACAGATGGACGGGGTGATGACCCCCCGGCAGGCAACAGCAGCGGCGCAACTGCCACTCAAAGTGTGGACGTGTGCGAGTGCAGACTTGTGTGTGTCAGTCGGTGGGGGGTTGTGTTATGACTCGGAGGGTGCTACGGTAAACTGGGTCCCCACGATACGGAGGAGTGATCCGCCAACATCTGTTCCACGAAGTTCCTAACTTCCCGACGAGCGACCTCCCTCTGTCTTCTTAACGCACACACACACACACACACACACACACACACACACACACACACACACACAGTTAGATGATCTTTTCATTTTACGGTGA
>CAAKHB010001726.1:22039-34316 GCA_901007665.1 Aeoliscus strigatus | reverse complement strand
AAGTTCACCATTGGATTGTAAATATATATATATGTGTGTGTGTGTGTGTGTGTGTGTGTGTGTGTGTGTGTGTGTGTGTGTGTGTGTGTGTGTGTGTGTGTGTGTCGATGATGCATGATGGAGAGGTTGAAGCAAAGGAGATCAGATGTGTGAAAAGCTGACGATATAAAATGTGAAAAGGAATATGGTTAACTTGCACAAATCAATCCACGAGCTCAGCTTGGCACTCAAGCACCAGATGGGTCAAATAGAAGGATCTCTACCAGATGACATTTACATTTTTGAGGCGATGGGTGTCCAATGCCAAAATGTGACCTTAAATATAGAAAGAAACAAACTCAAGCAGAGACATGTCACAAAACTGTGCCCGTCTCATGTTTCGCAGAAGTGCTGAAACAATGAGGGAACTTTGTTACCTGCACTTCCGTGGGTTTCAAAGGGCCAGAAAGATCCTTTGGACCAAGTTGAGCAAGAAGGCAACAGGAAATTAAAACTTTGCAAAGTGAGTTTTAGGTAAATGTGAAAGTAGAATTATGGCATGGACACATTCACACTCTTGGAACAGACAGCGTTGTATGTAGATGTCATTGTTTACGTGTCATTTACCCGATTAGACAAACAGGTGTGACCACATCTGCCAGAGGCGGCGACAACTGACAAGTGTGTCCGTATTCTTCGCACTCAGACGCCGATGCCTGAATGTGTCAAGTGCTGCCTGCAGACAATTAGACTCACTGTCTCACCTTCTAAATTATGTGGCTTCTTGTCATCACTATTTCCTGGTTGTTACCTGTTAACCATTGTGCTTGCCAGTGTGTGCGTGCGTGCGTGCGTGCGTGTGCGTGCGTGTGTGCGCGTGCGCTGCTTAAGTAGCAACATACTCAGCCGAGTCAAAGAAAGTTCACCTGACAAAAGGAGGAGGATCTGCCAGGACTGTCATGTCCCAACAACTTTACTGGAGGACGGACTGACACACACACACACACACACACACACACACACACACACTTGCTTCCACAAAGCAGACAATGCTTGTATTCTGTTCTTCAGATTTTGTGTGTCTCACTATTGTGGGAGAGGGAAAGTAAATGAGATTTGCAGCATATAAACATGTCTAGCAACCACATTTTTTATTTCTTCTATTCCCAGCGTGTTCTGCCAACAATTGTACGAACCCGATTCAGCATTCAGCAAAAGAGAATGGGAGCACGGTCACATATTTGGACAAAACATGAACTTATTTTCCAACTCTCTCCCGTGTCCCTGGTGATATCTGGAAGTCCCCACCATGAAAGCTGAGAAGGGCCGCGTCTGTTACTCTGGTCGGGGCTTAATTCCCCTGACCATCACCATCAAAGGCCTTCTGTTGTGGAGTAGAGGAGTCCAGTTTCTGGGCCTCCCAGAACCAGGCCGTGTGGATGCATGGAGAGAAGGACCCGGAGCAGGAAGGTGCTAAGTGAGCAGGGGCCGCAGGGAGCGAGTACACAGGGCAGCTCCACTAATGGTTCCCTGACTGGGAAGAAGAGGAATGTAGGGAGGAGAAGAGGGGGAGAGAGAGCCGATATGAGAGGGGTGTGTGCAATAGACACAACACAACACACACACAGGGACGGTCAGTGTGTGTGTGTGTGTGTGTGTGTGTGGCACATTTCCCCCAATGCTACTATTTAGGAGACCCTGGAGAGAAACACATTCAACACTTCATCCATTCCACTCTGCAGTTAGCTGCCATCTGTGGACTCACTACTTCTTGCACAGTATTGATAAGTAAGTCAGCGGGTTTGGCCCAAGGCCCTTAAAGGGACAGAAACACTTCCCAGGACCCCTCATGATGTCCTTCAGTCATCAGTCATCAAAACACACAGAATTATTCCATGACTGTGAAACTGACAGTTCCTTTCCCATGGATAGCGCACAAACAAGTCACTGAACCCCACTGGCCCCCGATTCATGATGCACCTCAGTAGGTCATCTTTCTCATTCATACTTAATTTAATAAAGAGGGCAGCATGTTATGTTTATATTAACTGACATTTCCGAAGCAGCATTAAAATCCTCTGTCACTGAACATTAATGTCGTCAATAACTTCCTGCCCTTGACTACACACATTCTTGGTCCCACCTCCCTCATCTCTGCCATATGCTGCAGACAATGAAAGACAGAAAGGGGTGGAAGGATGGATGAGGAGGATGGGACTGTGAAAATGAAACAAACACCCAGTGCATGAGAGTCGGGTTTCGCTGCTGTGACGACAGTGAATGTTCGCCATAGGGCCATCGTCATTGGATACTGCATTAAATCCAGTGAGGGGACAGTCTGTGTCAGCTCCAATCATGCACACCCTCAGTTCTACACCTCATCGGATTCTATTGTAGCCCTGCGGCGTGGCATGGAGGACAGTCCGGTACGGGTTCATGTGAGTAACTGATGGATGTTCAAACACAGAAACATCAGCACAAATACGCAACATGACTGAACAGTACATGTAACTGCAGGCAGACGCCAGAAGACACCACTGGAACGCCGCCCACATCAGCCAGAAAACGTACACTGTCAACACCATTCTGGGAATCCCCGCAAACAACACTGCACACAGTACATCCACTTGTAACACCCCACTTCTGACTCAGGTTATTAGGTCAACGACAAGTTTGAAAACACTTTGTTTGTTAACTCTCACCAGGGCTTAAAGTGACAGCTAACGTAGAAGGAATGTGGAGATGTGATGATGATGTAAAAATTTGATTACTGTGTAATAAACATGACTAGGTCCGTTCACACCCGTCCTTCCTGTCTCACCTGAGCTAAAGGTCCTGGGAACAATGTGTTTACTCCTGTGCTGAGTGACAGCTCATGGCCCCGAGGCAGCGAGCTCCGCCTCCAGGTGAGGTCTGGACATCTCATGTTTCCATCTCAACAGTCTCATTCATCTGAAGCCTTCACCTCCTCCCTCTCTCATGCCGCCTTAATGCACCTTAAAGCACTTGACGACGCTGCAGGAACGCACACAAAAACAAAGCTGCCCATTGACAGACAGTAGTAGACGTTCAAATCTGCACACACGAAAGAAAAACTGGACACATGCAATATAAAAACTGACATCGATATCGAACACGTAGTGCACGTACCCAGATCTGTGTGTGTGTGTGTGTGTGTGTGTGTACAGAGCCTGAGGTAGAAAGGTGTCTATTACAATGGAGCTTCCTTTCCCAGGTGAAAAAGCCAAGCAGAGAAAAGCAGCTTAAAATCTTACTGCCTCAGGGGCGACAGCAGAACTCCACCAGTAACCATGACAGCAGAACCTCAAGTCTTCATGGATCTTTAAAGAGTTTCGGCTCATTTTCACCTCTGGCCTGCAATTTTCGTTTTCTGCCTTTATTTATTTCTTAATTTACATTTCATTTCATCCATCCATACATCTTCATCCTCTTACCCAAGGTCGGGTCACAGGGGTGGCAGCTTCCACAGGGAGCCCCCAACTTCCCTTTCCCCAGCGACACCAGCCAGATCTGGCTGGAGCATTCCGAGGCGTTCCCAGGCAAGGGTTGAGATATCATCTCTCCACATGGTCCTCGGTCTGCCCCAGGGCCTCCTCCCAGCTGGACGTGCCTGGGACACCTCCCAAGGGAGTCGCCCGGGTGGCATCCTAACCAGATGCCCAAACCACCTCAAACGGCTCCTCTCGATGCAAAGGAGCAGCGGTTCTACTCTGAGCTCCTCTGAGATGATCGAGCCCTTCACCCTATCCCAAAGGGAGAAGCCAGCCACCGTTCTGAGGAAGCTCATTTTGGCTGCTTGGACCCACGACTTGTTCTTTCAGTCATGATCCAATTCTCCTGACCATAGGTGAAAGTAGGAATGAAGATTGGCCTGAAGATCGAGACCTTCGCCTTCTGGCTGTTCTGAATCTCCAGCCAATCTCGCTCTCCATGGTACCCTCACTTGTGAGCATGACCCCAAGGTACTTGATCTCCTTCACTTTGGGTAAGGACTCATTCCCAGCTCGGAGTAGACATTCCATCAGCTGAGAACCAGCCTCCGACTTAGAGGTGCTGATCCTCATCCCAGCCACTTCACACTTGGAAGCAAACTGCCTAGTGAATGCTGAGGGTCACAGACCGATGGAGCCAACAGCACCAAGCGATGCAACCCTCAGCTCCCCAAAGTGCAACCTCTCCCCTCCATGACTACGCCTAGAAGTCCTGTCTATGCAAATCGTGAACAGGATCGGTGACATGGCGCAGTCCTGGTGGAAGCCAACCCTCACTGGGAACAAGTCCGACTTAGTGCCAAACACCCAGACACGGCGTACAGGGATTGTTGCACGACTAGGACAGAACCTGCATTTCTCCTCTTCCTCTTCGATTCGTTCAACAATCTGCCTGATCCTCCTTTCCAGCACCTTGGAGTAAACTTTCCGGTCTGCCATTCCTTTGGCCGCACCCCATACCTCCACGCAATGCTGAGGAGATCCATGACAGCCGCCAACCCCCAGAGCCTTCAGCACTTCAGGACGGATCTCATCAACCCCTGGGGCTTTGACACTGTGGAGTTGTTTCATAATTTCATTGACTTCCGCCAGGCAAATTGGCATCGGACCCCCTTCATCCTCCAGCTCTGTCCCTGTCCCAGAGGAGGTTTGGGGGGTTCAGGAGTTCCTCAAAGTGCTCCTTCCACTGCCCGACAATCTCCTCATTTGCGGTCAGCAGTTTCCCCAGTGTGCCCAGTAGCTAGACGAGTACATAAGTACTGTAGGTTTGTATCAAATATTTAAACCATCTGTATGTGTGGACACTTTTTTGCAGCGTAAATGGGGACAAAAGGGAGAACATGTGGGTGTGCTTCGCGTTCTTTCGGTCAATCAGTGAGTGTTGGAAAGAGAAGCGGCCAGAGGAACGCTCAGAATGAGCTATGAGAAAATAAAACAAAGGCGGAATAGGATAAGGTTCTCAGGCTTTTAAATGAAAGTGCCAAAAAAATGAAGTCTGAAAAATGTGTAAATCGAAACGCCCATACTTCAGGCCATTCATTTCCTGCGGTATCTGGATAAATATTATGAACTGTACTCTCGAATACTGAGCACACTATCCATCATGACTCACACAAGCCTGAGCCCACTACCAAAGACAATTAGCTAGAGAATTAGACCCTATATTTGTGTGTGTGTGTGTGTGTGTGTGTGTGTGTGTGTGTGTGAGTGAAGCCTTTTTTTCCTGGTAAGTTCCTGTGTAGACAAAAGTAAACACACACACACACGCACACACACACACACTCAAGCAAAATATTATACTAATGTTGACGTGTATATAGCATTCAGACATACAATGAACCTTCACAGTTTTGTACAAATATCACAATCTTCATATATCCCAACAAGGGATTGTCAACAAACACTGTTTTCGTGACACAACATGAAATCATGTGTACCAGCGTCATCCCTCTCCCACTGTCGCTGCTAGGCTCATGATCTTCTGCAGCCACTTGGATGTTGGATGTTTGCACCTGAAACATGTCGGCCTGCTGGATCACTTTCTTAAATCCTCTTGTAATAACAACAAACCTTGTCGTCTTGATAATGGAGAGACATGAATTCATGTATGTCCTGGATGAATGAAAAAAAAAAAAACTATTTTTTCAAGAAATTGACAACATAAATGAACCAGTGTGTCATGCAGACCAACCTCCCCTTAGTGTTGGTGGGTCATGCTTTAAAACCCTTTACCACACGCATTAACCCACTTATACCATGGTCAGTGGCCAAAGAAACAGAGATGGGATCATTAATTTATGTTTTCATGTGTTATCCTGCCCTAATTCGCGTGAGGTGTTACTGCCCTTGTGTTGCTTACTTTTACCTTTCCTTCTCGATTTTTTTTTTCTTCTGTAGCATCCAACTCGCCAAAATTCTTGTCCTCGCCAAGCAAGTTGAAAGAAATTTTAAAATCCTCCATTTTGCTTGTTTTCATTAAATATCCAGCTGTTTCATGTTCCCAATGCAACAGGTTGTCCTTACGGATGGATATTACAAAAGTTCACTTGGAGCCATGGAACTTTCCACGGTTTTAATGCACAGCTTTCAACCAATCAGAAAAGCGTATTCACCCAGACCATGGTATGATGCACATTAAATGCACATTTGTGATATCTGATCGGTAAAACCTCACAGTGACAGAAAATGTAAACTTTGAACTGTGTGCTAAGGACGGGAGACGTCATCTGTCTGTATGTTATGTATCTGTCTGAGGTGGACATGTGTTTTGTAGCCAGCAGGTTGGGTGGCGCTACAAACGCTTACCAATATTAAAACAGTTGAAGCAGACTGGAACCAAAGAAGTGTTTGCAGGCATGCACAAAAAATAGACTAAGAGAGGTAACTAAACAGCCTTTCTGCTCATTCCAAAGGCTCCGACACAACCTGCCAGTTGGCCAGACAGACACCGTGGCTTCTGGGACAGACTGCTGTGGACTGGGGGGTCTTCACTGGATCAGGATGACTCTCACTAAAGCATTAATGATTAGGATTCCTCTTTAAGTGTTTCTCCAGGATTCTGGCAGCCTCGACACATTTGTCTTTCCTTTCAGTCTGTTCTTTGTCAGCAATCGCACATGAGCAAATCAAAGCTAACGCTAACCCTAAAAAAGGAACACATTACCAGCAGTACACACACACACTGACCCCCTGATCCCCACTTGGCTTCGGATGAAGCAACCACAACACGCAAAGAGGCTCAAGAGATAGATTGTGATGAGTAAAACTGCTTCTCCTTCATCACTCTCCTCAGCTCTCCCCAGTCTGTCTCTTTTACTTGCTCATCATAAATACCACCGGTGCAAGAAAATGTATTTCTCCCACGACCGCACATGGGCACAGTAAAAATAGTCATTTCAAAGGCTCGAATCATTTTAATTCTTCGGCTCAACAGGATCGTGGTGTCTGAACTGAGAACAACGGAGTGGAAATGCATATAAAGAAAGTTTCATCTGCCTGAAAAACACTGTGTCACTGTTCAGCTGGCAACAGATTGAGACGCCTTTAGCACAGTTGTCCCAAAAACGGAGACCAATGGGTGGATGATGTCGGATTAGAGATCGTTACAAGGAAATATGTACTATAAACTCCCAAAACAAATGCAGAACAATCATGCTAATTATGCAATTTTTGCCAAATGAAATCATGCCGAGTGTAAAAAAAGCATTTGAATAATAATGTCGTGAACAGTCACAGTCCAGTTTCAATCCAGAGTCTGAAGGTAAAATCTCTATCATCATTTCACCTCCACAATGGGAGCGTTATAACTTTCGGATCTGCACAATACCACCACAGATGTGGCAGCCTGAGAACTGTCACTGAGGCTGCATTAAAAACAGATCACACTTCTCCACCGCAATCACAGCCTGTTTGGTTTGGAAGTGGTGAGTTGACCAAGAGTCAGTTACAGCGGGGAAAGCCGTCTTTGATTAAAAAGACTAAAATGTGACGAACAGGTCTGGAACCAACAACACGTGCAAGTGGAGAGGAAAAGAGAGAGAGGGTGGTGGAACAGGTCTGTCACTGTTGAAGCACAGGACCCCTTACCCATCCAGGCTCGTCCAGTCAAATTAGACATCCACGCTATCGGACAATGACAAAGATAAAGTACACTTGATTACATCATTTCGTTGAGTTTAAACTGTACTACAAACACAGATATGTTCTGGTAGAATACTGTGCATCTTCAAAAGCCGCGTGATCATTGCACACACACATAAGTACACATTTACTCTGGGGGGTGGGGGGAGCGGGGGTCTAGAAACACCATTATACAGTTAACTGAATGTTACAAATGGGCTGCCAACTGTCTCTGGAGTATCACATGACCACAGATTGCGCGCTGCGAATGGCTACCTGGCTAAATGGTATCAGGTTAGCGATTGATTGGGTGATGTGTGGTGGAACAGATGGGACCAAGAGGAAGTTTATACACAGAAACCTCGCCAAACCATTGGGATTTTCCACAGGCAGGTAAGGTGGACGGACACACACACACACACACGCTCTAACAAGAACCCACTTCTCTCTCGAGGACCGCTCAGGCTCTCTCTCTGCAACCCTCAGAGGCTATTTGGTTCTGCATAGATCTTCATTATGTTAAATTACCTTCTAAGGTTTCGCTGGAATGAATCCACATGTGAAGGTGGTGGCGGCATTACTTTCCCCCTTTTTTTATGTCTGAAGCCATTTTTATCTGCCTGTGCTGTACAATAAATGAACAAAATACAAAGAACAGAACAGACACACTGCTCCATGACGTGGACAACTAGGAAATGAGTGCAAATGGTGACCATATACCACCGTGGTGAACAAAGGGTTTCGATGAACACAAATGTGTTAATGTTGTTCATGAAGCCCTCAATATGTATGAGAAGGAAAGTGTCCATGCAGCTGTGTAGTAGCCAACAAAAGCTGTTGCCATCATTGAAGTGTTAAGCCGGCCACCTGGGGACCGATTTATCTACGTAATACACTTTAACTGGACACTTGACACGTGCCTTTTTTTTCCAATTCCCCTTTCCTACATTTTTGTTACTGATTCAGCAGGAGGACGGAATTTTTTCAGTGAGAACCCCAACAAGGAGTCCCATTTAGAGGATTTCAACATGCAGGCCAGGATTGTTACTGGTGGGAGTGTTGGACACACAAACCGAATGTCACATCACTACTACATACAAATGCAAAGAACCTAAAAGAAAATGAGCTCTCTGACCTCATAATGGAAAACCAGCACTATGACAGATCCTAATCAGGTCCTGTCACAGATCATTGCAGAGGGAACAAAGATATTTGTGGGAGAATATTGGTTGATAGGAGATACATTTTTCATTGTTCAGCATTTTTTTATCTGGAAGTGGATTGTGAACACTGAAAAAGATGTGACGGCCAACTAAAGTGTTGTAGTTCATTGCCATAGCTAACTGTGACGACATTGTTGGTTGAGCGTTTCCAGGACGAGCCTTCATAGGAGAAGAGAGCTGCTCCAGAGGATTGTCACTGAGGGATTTTATAAACCACAAGCCATCTGAGCAGGCAGCATGGTTTGAATTTCAATATTTACATGTAAAAAAGGAGGTTTCACCACAGCAATGGCATTTTTCTTCTGAAGGAAAATACATTTTTCAGTATTTCGCCACCATTTAACCAAAATGCAGAAATACCTGAAAGCAACTGGAAACAGTCTTGGGGGCAAACAGCTAAACAAACTTTGTGGAATATTTGTTTTCAACGATGCTGCTTTTTTTCCATCTCGTAGAGGGTCGACATCCACGCCTGAAGAGATAGTGGTGCCTTCAGAAATGCTCATTACTGTAATACCATGTGCAAGCACATACTTGCACTTAAAAACCCCAGAGGAACCGCATATACATACATGGCTATATACACAATTACACTGCACTGCAATTATTATGAAACTTTATTTCTATAGAGTATAACTCTACATGAACATTAGTCTCTGCACTTGTCCGAGGTGCTTTTAGCCCAGAAATGTGATAGGACTGTAAAAGATATTAAATGCTGGAAAACTGCATACTTGAATGAATCAGGAGGGTAATACATGCTGAGGGGATCAAAAGCATTCTAATTCATCTCAGGAGAGCCCATCACATACCTCAACTGTGATAAATGTGTCTTTGCTACAAAAATGTCCCTCGTCTTATCCAACTGTCGACTGTCGAGTTGTGCTTCTTAAAATGATCTGTGGTGTGCTGCCAGATATCATTCACCAGATACTTACTCCATACTTACCTGCAGTCGGTTCAGTGTGTCTAAGAAACGTACTACCACAGAGGGAATGATTGCAGGCGTCCAAGTAGACAGAAAAAAACAATTCCATTGTGCCAAGACAGGCTGGAAAATCAATGATGGATCATAAAATGTTTTCAATTTCTTGCTCGACAACTTCTACAATGATTTTTATCAGCTGGCAGGACAGAACATCATGTTTTTGCTGTGGATTATTTGGACTTTCTCAGCCCGGTGGTGGATGTGGAAGGTGTCAGTGAAAAGAAAACCTCCCTCCATGAACTAAAGTAACATTTTCTTCCCCCTCTGAACACTTCAAGTCTCTGATACAAAGGTGTCACCATCAGCGTACTCAATTTCTTTTGGAATTCTACAATTCACATTTTTTAACAAAAATTTCGTGCAGTTGCAATAATAATATAAATCACTTCCTCTGTTGGATCACATGCGTCAGTCAAATGAGGCTCTGATGAATTCAAACATAACAGGACTGTTGATTTGAATATTCCACAGTGCAATCATTTCTTTTCTTCATTTTTATTTCCTCTCATGGGTGCATTGCTAAATGAAGCTCCTGGGGATTAGGTTTGTCACATTATCTACAAGCCACACCCCTCAGATTGAAACCCAGGTTCAATGTGTGTCCGGACAGCCCTTTGGAAGCTCCAGTCCCTGCGTAATCTGTGTAGGAAATTACTCCCATGTGTGTTAATGCTACTGACAGGACTATTAGGCCTCAGTATTAATGGATTGCTGAAACACACAGCTAAACAAACAACTGCCACAGCGAGTGGATCCGCTCTCTGCCCTGAAGGGCGAAGCATGTTACTTTGTACTGATGCAGCTGTGCGAACACTTCCAACCCTCGTGGTCTGAAGTGCTCATGGTTCTGTAATTACAACAGAAACATGTATTGTTGTGCTGTGCAACCGTCACCCACCATGGAAGCCACTAGAAAAAGTTTCTTATGTTTGGAATGTACGTATTAAGAATGTGTGGCTTCCAGTGGCACCAGTGCTTCATGAATGTGGGTTGTTATTCCATTTTGATGTGTTCTGACCTTTTCACAGAGGTCCAGAGGAAACTGACACAACCTGCATTTTGCTGCAGGTCTGCTGAGCTGTTGCTAGGTGAAATCCCCCAAAGCCTCCACTTCCTTCCTCTGCCTGACACAGTGTTGTATGGTCTCAGACTGGGTCCCCTGTGGGATGAACATGAGATATGTCTACGAGATACGTTCACACAATCCGTGTGTGTCAGTGTAGGGAGGGGGTGACCCTGGACACTGCCTGCGTGGGTTTGTGTGAATGTCCAGTAAATGCTCTGACACAACATGTCTGGATGAGTGGGGTCTTGTACTGGATGCGTATAAAGGCTTCACGTCTAGGAAATCCCCAGCAGTGACAGTCCAACCCAACATTGGCTGTCAATCACTCCAGCCACCAGCGGTCATGACCTGGGAACAGGAAGTGTCCTTGTTGAACGGATCTGACGGCAACACTCCGGAGGGAGCCGTGTATGTAGGGGTGTATCTGTATGTTTCAGTCTTCAGTGAAGGAAAGGTTTGTGTTCCTGTAGATGAAAGTCATCGTCAGTTTGTCTTCGATGACAATACAACACATGGCTGAAGCTGCACATGCTATAATGGAAGTGAGGTATTATTCTCGGCATTGCGTGTGTGAAAGTGCAGAGAATCGTGGTGAACATCTGACATCTAGTGTGTAAAGTTGAACAAAGGGCTCATGAGTAGAACTTAGTGCCATCTGGCTGTTAAGTTCATCATATCAACTGAATGGATCCAGACAGCTTCATTTTGAAACGTGCACACGTGCTGATCATTGTTGAAGATTCCATTACCCCTCAGCATCAGATGGTCCTCCATCTGCCGTTTCTAGTGAAGACTGATTCTTAAATGTTGTAGAATACGGACGTTAGCCACCTTAGTCCTTGTTACAATCTCTGCATTTACAAGACTAAGTTACACAAATGATGATGAATGATACTGATGCAGCTGGAAATAATACACTACAGTTACAGTTTTACAATTTCAGTTTTAAAGCTTCTCTGATCAGCACTCTTCATCTGTGCAAACATAATTGCACAAAGGTTTTGTAATCATCACTCACCATTTAAACATGATTAGATAACAAAATGGAGCATTAGAACACAGGAGTGACGGTAGGTGGAAGCGGCCTCTGTAGATGGATGTAGATATTCCATTAAAATCAGATGAATCGTCATTGACCACATGTCTAGACGTGTCCGATTCATTTAACGTTATTGTCATTGAAAAAAAAGCTTTTCTTCCAAAAAGGAGTGACCCCTAGGAGTGTGTACATGATGCAACGTGTCTTTAAAAATGTGTGAAAATAAATGATTTGGAGGAAACGAACGGCAAAAGAAGTTGGATGCCTAAAAAAACACAGGATATTTCAAACAAGGGTCCTTAACCGTCTTCCAAGCTAATGCATTTACATGTGAGGTACTGATGCCCTCTC
>CAAKHB010001724.1:2217-16938 GCA_901007665.1 Aeoliscus strigatus | reverse complement strand
ATCTGAAAAGTCTCGTCACCAAAGTTCCATGTGCTCTGAACTCATCCCGTGAGTCTTTAATGAACTAAATGAACGTAAACGTGAAACGCGGTCGTCTTCCTCACCTTTGTTGCCAGCGGGCGTTCCGGCCGACCGGCTCTGCTTCACCAGTTCTGGGCTTCTCGGCTGCAAGGAGATCGTCCACGCCAGTTTTCAGAGAGACCCCCAAGTGTTTCTGAGGAACTGCAGAAGGATCGTGGGCCAGTGTGAGACCAGGAGATACCAGTCGGTGACCTTCCCCGCCGTCAACACCGGTGAGAAGCACGGTGAACGGACACTGACCGAACACTGATCAACAACAGGAGGCGTTTGGCTCAAATTTGTCGCTGAAGTCGCTGAAATGATTCGTTTCACCGTTCAGCTGAGAGCAGCAGCCAACTGCTCCAGGTTGACCCAAGATTCGTTGGTTCCGTGTGAACCAGTCAACACAAATCATCCTGAACAGGAAACTGACTGTGTGAACTCGGAGATCTTTGAACCACTCTGTGTGAATCCCATTCCCATCATTCCCGTCTGACCCACACATCACATCAGCACACGTTCTCCTCCATCAGGAGCGGCCGGGATGGATCCCGTCAAAGCGGCCAAAGCTTTGCTGGATGGAATCGCTTCGGCTGTAACGGACGTGAAACCTTCCAGCCTCTCACTCGTCCGCATTGTCGTCCTGAAGCAACCGGTCCTCGCAGCTTTCAGGTCGCCCGTCACCCGTCGTACCCGTCGTGAACGGATCGGGTGGCTCGGTCGGCACTGATCCCACCGTGTGTGTGTGTGTTTGCAGGTCAGAGCTGGAGAGGCGCCTGGGGCAGGTAACTCCCTGTCGCCTCAGCTTGGCAGGTTTGTATCGTTTGGAGTCGGAAAGTTTCATCCGCGAGGAAACTGGAACGGCTCGTTTGAGCTGATGCAGCGAATGAAAGTCAACGAGTCAACGTGTCATTTTATCGTTCAGGCAGACTTTATTTATACATCGCTTTTTATACAATCAAAATTCAGCTCAAAGTTCTTAAAAAAAGAACAACAAATCCTGCTTCGAACGAACCCAGGACACCGAGCAAGAAGACAAGTCTGTAGAATAATAATAGAGGTGTGTGATCACGTAAAATGAGTTTGAAAAAAGACAAAATTCATCTAAATCGCAAATTAAATCAGGAAACCAACTACTGAAGTAAAACAGCAACAAATAAATACATCAGGAAAATATCGTTTGTATGTCAAATCAAATGTGTAAATAATAAACAAACAGTAGGTCTGAGTTTGTTTCTTAAAGTATCCAACGTCTCAAACAGTGTTCGGATGTTTCTTGATGGATTTTGTTCATTTCTTTTGTTTAGAAAAAGCGAGACAAATTTTGAAAAAGCACCACAAGAAGGATTCCAGAACATCCAAATCCATTCCAGACATCTCCTCCAAACCCCGGCCCGCTCAGATACGTGGGATCGGCTGCGGCTCACACACCTTCCAGACCGTGAAGACGGACCTGGAGAAGATCCTGCAGCTGCAGCTGGTGGAGAGAGAGGTGGACGCTGGGCATTTTTCCAGACTGGAGGCGATGGAGCTGGAGTTGGTGCTGGCTAAAGTCAGGCTCCTCGGAGTCGCACTGGAGCGGCGTAGTCGGCAAGCGACTGGCGCCGGAGCCAGAGATGCAGAAGAGGAGGTCTACGTGCTGAGAGGCCTCAAGGAGGACGTCTTGAGCATCAACGAGCTCCTGAACCAGGGAATCCACAAGGCACTACGCCGGGACCTTCAGGATAAAGATGCAGCCATGTTGGCTCTGGCCGTCCAGTGGTCCGTTCTGGACGCGGCGGGCGTTTGGCAGGAGGTCAGTCTGCCCGACAACTACCGGCTGGAGAAGGCCCACCAGAGCAGACAAGTGTTTGTGGACGTGACGGCGCCAGGCGGCACGCTGCTCAAAGTGAACCTCAACTCCCTCCACGCCACAGACGCTCAAACAGGCGCCGTGTTCAAAATGAAGAGGATGGAGCATGAGTCACGTATGCTACTTCTTATTCCTTCCTCAGCGTCATTCTGGAAGAACCAGCTCTGCGTTCTTCTTTTTTTTCCCCGATTATCCTTGTATTTCGTCAATCGATAGCATCGTAAAGTGAGTGGATCGTGTTGCCGCCACGCGTTTGGCACCATTTTGTCCATTTACTTTCTCAGTCCAAAATGGTCTGTTGGTCTTATCGTCTTATTTTCTTGGCGAACACAGAAGCACGGGAAAGTCCCGTACCTGAAACAGTCCAGCAGCGCCTGTTGTTTTTCTGTGGGGGTCCGTATAGCCGTGACGAGTTGTTACGTTTCTGTATCCTGCGGCGTAGGCAACGGGCGGACGGGGCCCCACGCTGTAGGGTCTGACCCAAGCATGAACTGGGCTTTAGAAATAACTGCAACACTCATGTGTTTCACTTCACCTGCAGCCTTCGCGTTGCCGATACACTGGGAGCCCATGGAAAATGAAACCTTTAAGAAAGTGACACTTCAACCAGCCACGTCCGAGTACGAAGAGGTGGCCCAGGGTTTCTACAGAACAGCTAAAAACTTCAAAATTCATAAAGTGGGTAATTAGTTTTACCTCCGATTTACCGCTTTCAGAGTTGACGGTGCAGTGACGTCGGTCGCCGTTTTCTGATGTTAGATTGAACGCGTGCAGAACTTCTTCCTGTGGCACGCCTACGCCGTGTGCCAGCAGCGCATCCTGGCCAAGAACGGTCCGCAACATGTCGGGGAGAAGTTTCTCTACCACGGCTCATCGGCAGAAGCCTGCAGCTGCATTGAAAAGGACCGATTTGACCGGAGCTACGCAGGAAGTCACGGTAAGGAATTTGAGAAGCTCATTGAGAATTCTGTTAAAGTGGAGGCACGTAGCTTAGCATGAATCCAGAACAACACGAGCAAACAAACCGTCCGGCTCCATCGGCCTGCGAGGACTTCAGGAGCTCACTGAGGAACAAACCATTTCAAACGATGAAAAAATGAACACGTGGCTGTGGCAGGTGATTGGTATCTTCATGTTCATCTTCATGCTGCCTGGAAGGTCCTTAAAGGCATCAGTCAATACAGATTTGATGAAATTGGAAAGAGTTAGCAAAGCCTTGTAGAATATCTTGCGTTGCTAGCATGCTAACCAGCTAACCCCGGTGAGACCGTGCGTCCTGTACTGAAACTAATGTTGTTAACTTTTTGACCCTTAGGTGAAGAGAACAGCCATTGCTACCTAACACGTCTGTTTGTTTGTTTGTTTGTTTGTTTGTGACTTTGTCACAGCTGCCAGGTATGGAAAGGGCGTTTACTTCGCAGTTAACGCAAATTACTCGGCCAGGCTCTTTTCCCCACCCGACCACTCCGGCATGAAGCGGTTGTATGTTGCTCGTGTCCTGACTGGCTATTACACAGTCGGTAAGTCAACACACAAAGCCCCGCCTCCTCGTGGGTCCGACCCCACCGACTGCTTCGACAGTCTGGTGGACAACCAGCAGACGCCTTCCATGTTTGTGATCTTCCATGACGACCAGGCCTACCCAGAACACCTCATCACCTTCAGCTGAGGAAGAGGAAGAATGATTTGGTCACAACTTTTCTTTTTTCACATCTACAATCCACATTTGAAATCATGTGTACTTTATTATTTCCTTTAAACAGCCCTTTCTCTGAAAAAAGAACAAGCCGTCACTCTCTCGATGAAAAGTTGGTTTAAAGAGTTTAGAGAGTTGAAAATCTCCATGGCATTGGGAATGATTTGGGTTTTTTTTATTCTTCTTATGTTTTAGCTTCAGTTGGAAATTAACATCTATTTTTTGTCAGATGATCATGACATGGCTGACATGAACCGGGACGTGTGTATCAGAATTCATGTTCACCAATAAATACTATGATCTACAGTAACCTGATAAGTTGTAGAATGATTCTTACTGTTTGACAAGTTCATGTCTAACACAGTGCATAAAGACAAAACTCGTGAGCTGGCAAGTTTTTTAAAAAAAATGATGTCAATGTCAAAATTCCTGGTTTCTTCCTGGTTTGTCATTTTGTAGGGGAGCTAGCTGTAAATAGAATAGTTAGAGGCTATAATTACAGGAAATCTAAGAAGAAATTTATATAAAAGAGAATGAATCTTTTTAAAGGTCAAGTTTAATCTTTAATAGTATCCACAGTGTTTTTAGTCGTAGGTCTTTTGGTTCAAAGTTGTGAACAGCATCTGAACAGCACTCGTCCAGAGCAAGGACACTGAAGAGTGAAGAGTGTTGAAACTGAATCTCTGACCCTGCATCTATGAATAGCTGCTTGTTTATATGACGAGTTGTGTTGAAGTGAGAGACTGTCTGAGCGCGAGAGAAAGACCTGGGAAAACATAAAAAGGAGATATGAGTTAGACTGTGATTGCGGTGACCACTCGTAGAGAAGCATGGAGTTCATGGGAAGGTCCCTGTCAAGGGAATGGGAAGAGCAATGGAGACAGGAGAAGGAAAAGAGAAAAAGAATCGCAGAAGAAGACAAAGAAGGAATAGAACGAGACAATCGTGAGCTGTGGAGGATTGTGGCCTATAATGACTCCAGAATGGGGTTGAAGAATGCGAAGGGTGCAGCAGATGACTCACAGTTCAGGCTGAGGTGGAGAAGAGCCAGTCAGGAAGGAACCTGGGAGTGTAGGGGTGAGGAGACCTTGGAGGAGCATGGATACAGTGCCGATGTCCACATATACCGCAGCCGCACCTATCCCAAAGAGGTCTCTGTGGCTTTGAAGGACTTGTTGGATTCATCGATTCTCACAGATCTTACACTGACCACTGCCAGTGGGAGCAGCTGTGACGTCCACTCTCTTGTCCTGGCAGCTGTTAGCCCTTATGTTGGGGATCGACTGAGGGAAGAAAGACCGCAAGTAGGCACAGATGTCGATGAAGGAGTCCATAAATGGTCCATGGCTCTGGGTCCAGAGGTTGATCGTGTTGGGCTGCAGGCGGTGTTGGACTTTGCCTATACTGGAGCTGTCATTTTAAGCCAGGAGAACCTGCCTCAGATCAAGGCTGCAGCTCGTGGTCTGGGGGTTCTGCGACTGCTGGATCTCTGCAACAAGGAGGAGGCTCCCAAAAAGGTCAAAGAGAAAAAGATCTCCGCCATAGAGGAGATGGCGATCACGTTTCAGTCTGTCGGACAGCTGTGGGCCGACAGAGTGGGATGCGACGTCACTTTGGATGTAGAAGGAAGTTTGTTCCATGGTTGGTACATAAATATCCTCACGGCTTGCTGAGTCTTACTGATTGTTGAATGATTGTTCTTATGTCTTTCTACAGTCCACAGAGTTGTCCTGGCGGCTAGCAGTGACTACTTCCGTGGCATGTTTACCAGCGGGATGAGAGAATCCTATCAAACACGTGTTTCCCTTCCCTTCCAGTTTGCCTCTGAGTTGGAGGTTCTGATCAGATGGTCCTACAGTGGGATGTTTCCACTCAGCTGGGACAATGTCTTTGAGATCACCTGCACCGCCATCCAACTTCAGTTCCAGTCTGCCGTCTCGCTTTCTCTTGAATTCATGCGACAGGAAATGGAAGCAGGTTGCTGCCTTGATGTGGTGTCTTTTGCTGAGGCCTATGGGATGTCAGATCTACTTGAGGAAGCCAATGACTTTGTTCTGAGGAACTTCTCGGAGGTGTCAGCCACAGCAAAGTTTTGTGACCTAGAAGCGGATAAACTTCTTGGCTTCCTCTGCTGTGATGGTCTGTGTGTGCCCTCAGAATTGGCTGTATTTCGAGCTGTGATCACCTGGATTTTGGCTGATCCCAGCGAAAGACTGGGCCAGGCTGCCTCACTGATGAAGGGAGTTCGTTTCCCCCTCATGACCTTTCGAGAGTTCAGGGAGGTCAGGGCCATAAACCTGCGCATGGAATGCTTTGGAGATAAGGAGGTGGAACTTTACAGCTCTGCACTCAAGGAATTTGGTTTCAGCCTTTCAGGAGCCCAGGATCAGTGCCGGGTCAGATGCCCTAAAGATGCCCTGATTCTGGTTGGGGGAGATCAGCTGAATCCAGATGTGGGTCAGAGATTACCAAGCAGGGAGCTGTGGTTTGCACACTCCTTACGCAGTGGCACGGGCTTAGTGAAGGCAATAGAGTGGAGGAGGCTGGGTGAGATACCGGACAAGCCCAAATTCCGACATGGAATCGCAACAATGGGTGGACGGCTGTATGTGGTTGGAGGGTGTTACTTCTATACCAAGAATGACATGATGAAATCCACCTACAGGTAAAGGTTCCTCTCACTTTTGCCCCCACCCCCCCAGTTTGTTGCCAAGCTTTGTACTTACCTTGTCTATATTTACTTTTGCATCCTAGTTATGATCCTGCAAGCGACAGCTGGAAGAGGCTCGCTGACATGCAGGAGTTTAGAAGTAACTTTGCAGTGGTGGCCCACAAGGAGAGCCTTTATGCCATCGGTGGAGATAAAGAGATCGACACCAATGTAGACAGTGTTGAGATGTACAACACCGAAGATGACTCCTGGAGGTAAGCTTAACAAAGAAGACCACTCAAAATAATATTAATGTCTCAAGGTTGAAGAGTTGCAGCGAGATGAGAAAGAAAGATACCGTTCCGTGTGTCACCTACCCCCCTAACACTCACCCCGCCTTGGATGTCTCAGCTTTGTCCAGCCCCTGGACCAGGCCCTCAGTGGTCATGCAGTCACTGCCACCAATGGAGGGATCTTCATCTCTGGAGGTTTCAACAGCCAGTATGTGTGTCTCCTCTCCATGTTCCAGTATCACCCAGAGAGAGGAGCCACCTACCTGGCAGATATGAACCATGACCGGGCCCAACACTGCATGGAGGCCCTGCATGACCGCCTGTATGTTGTTGGTGGAGTGTGTAACCTGAGGAAGTTTTACACAGACCAACGAGCCTGTGAGGTGTATGATCCCTTGACCGATTCCTGGGCCACCTTTGTGCCGCTGCCTGTACCTCATGTCGGTGCGGCGTCAGTCGTCCTGGAGGAGAAGATCTACATTCTGGGAGGATACTGCCAGGAGGACTACAGTGAATCCGGACTGGTCCACCGGTTCGATCCCAACACTCTGCGATGGGAGAACGTGGGCAAACTGCCAGGGGCCGTTACAGACGTTCGGGCGTGTCTTTTGCGATTGCCCCAGCCCTTAAGACGGTAACTGGCTGGACACATGAAGGTAAAAACCAACTGGAGCAGACATTAATGAGAAAAGATTCATAGAAATGTGTCAGTTGCTTTTGTTTTGTTGTTTTCAGTCTTAATTATGAGCAGAATCTAGTTTTGGTGACGTAACAGAGGTCCATTCTCAGTACCTGCCTGGACTTGTCTAACATTGGATGCTTCCCTGTTTTATTTCAAACCACAGAAATGTGTTTGACTCAGTTGTTTTCTAGAAAAGATTATCCGCCCAAATCGTTTCAGCTATTCACACCCTCTTACAAAACACAGACACTGTCAGTCAGAGGCAGGCTGTAACAAGAAGATACTGCACAGTGGAAGTCGATGTTCCCTGTGTTTGCGTCTTTTTTAAAATTCAAATGTGTGTGTGCATACATTCACAATAAAATCATTTCACACTGAAACCAAATCTTTCATGTTGTTGTCAACTGCCAGTTGTGATTAATTGTATTTGGCGTAAATCTCAAATTCACAGCACTTTTACACACATACACACATTTCTTCCTATAATGAATAGCAGTAGTTTGTTTGGAAGAAAACAACTTTATTTCTTCTTTAGAAATCAGATCTGTAGACAGACGAAGGATTTACCTATTAATTATGTCTTTTTTCATTATTCACAATCAGAATGAATCATTCTTGTACTTCACTAGTTTAAAGTAGTTCATTGTGTATTTTATTATTATTGTGATTTGTTGTGTGATGTCTTAACGTTGCGAAAGGTGCCGACATTCAAATGTATTATTTTTATTATTGTTACAAATCAGTACTCAAACACATGAATTATCTATAAAAACCATCACTGTGGCAGTTGTTTCTGGTGGCAAACACCAAATATCCCCAACCAAGAAAACTACATTTGGAAAAGTTGCTCAGATTGTCACATCGTTGACCTCGCTTTGTTTAGAAAAAACAAGTGTTGTGTGTCCATCATGTCACGTAGATCAGGAACCCACTGAAGACGCTTGTGTGTATTTGTCCACCATCCCACAGGATGACGTTGATGCGGTCGTGAGGGTTCAGTTGGAGGATGACCGTGTTGCTGGTGGTGTCGCTGGTGTCCCACCCTTTGAATTCCCAGGTGCTCACTTGGTAAACGCCGTTTTTCACCAAGATGGCTCCTGAGCTGTGGGCGCTGTAGCCGAACGTCATGAAGGAGAAGTGGTACACGCCCCTCAGGGGAGCGGTGAAGGTGCCTGAGAACGGAAGCAGACGTGAAACTGGAGTATAAAGCACTAACGTCAGCGTCGTGCTGGGCAGCGCAGACATTCTTGTCACATGACTTTTCTGGGCCAATCACCTGTGAGCGGGTGAAACAGAGCTCAGACCACTGAACGTCGTCACTGTTTCTGATTGAGCGCCACCAAGAGGTGCTGCTGACATATGACATTGGTGTCTTGTACCTGACTGGTGGTCGTAGGCGTCGCCGATGTTGGTGAAGACTTGGTCGAAGATCAGAGTGTTCCGACTGGGAACCCCGGGTCCGGTGAACACGTCAGAAGACGTGACGATCGCTGCAGAAAAGGCCACTTTTGCGCCGACTGCAGCAGGAAACGGTGAAGATCAGCAATGTCTTATCTTGAAATGTCCTTTTTTCCGTCGGTCTGTTACCTTCTGCTTTAAGACCCTCAACCTCCCTTTTCAGTCGTAGTTGTTCTTCAGTCAGTCTGTTCTCTGACCTGCTGCTGGTCAGTCCTGTCGACAGAAGCAGGTTCGTCGATACAAAGGTTAGACACCAGGTACGTGTAACAAACGGCTCCACCAACCTGTCAAGTTTCTCTGGAGAGAATCGATGACGTTCTGGTGCCGGTCCACGCCCGTCGTCAGTGATTTCAGACGGTCGCCAACGACGGTGAATTCTTTTCCCGTTTCCTCCATAAATTCATCAACTTCTGCTTTTTTTCTGTCCAGTCTTTCCCTCAATTCTTGAAACAAGCAAAACAATAGTTGAAGCATCCGGTTAATGAAGACAGTCGTCAGTCCTGGTTTCCTCTAAGATGTCGGGTTGAGGGTCACACGTGGAGGTGGGGTCCACCTCTGACTACGGTTTACCTTCACTGCTGTCTCGTATGTCTTTCAGCTCGTCTTTGAGTTCGGTCTTTGTCGTACGTAGCCGAGCATCCAGTCTGCCTTCCATCTCCCGAGCCGTCGTGTTCAGATGGGACAGCTCGCCCTTGTACAGATTCAGCAGCTGCGCCGTGTCGCTGAATGCGGCTTCGGTCTCCGTCTCCAGTCGGTCGAGTTTGGCCTTTTTTTCCGCCAGCTGCCTCTCGGTGACATGGAGTCTCTCTTCGACCTCCGTGAAGTTCCCACCCACTCGTTCCTTGAATCGGACCAGTTTTCCGATGTCCGTCTTCATGCCGGTGATGTCGTCGGCCTGCGTCTGCAGCTGCGCCTCCAGGTCTCTGAACTCCATCTCCGTTTTCGTCTGCGCCTGCTCCAGCTCGCCCAGCGCCCTGGACAGGTTGCTCACTAACCGTTCCAGTGCATGAATGCTCTTCTCAGCAGACATGACACGGAGCCTGGTGTCCCTCTCCAAAGTCTCCACTCTGTCCTCCAGCGCCCTTTGGTCGTTTTGTAGTTGTGTCTGGGTGTTTTTGAGGTGCCGAGTGTTATAATGATTTACACAAACCGTTGGTCTTCTTGTCACCGGCTCTGGGTCACACACTCGAGTCTGAAACGCGTCAAACGCGGCCGATGCAAGTCCACATAACGCCAGAAGGTAAAAGGTCTTGGGGATCATCTTCAAAGTGTCACGCCTGTGGACGGCTCCTGGACCCGATCATGTGACGGAGACTCGTCAAAGTGTGCTGCAGCAGAGCTTTGTTATTATTATTATTATTATTTATATGCAGCAGCGAGGGGACGGCCCCAGGACCAGGAAACAGCTCTGGAAAGGTTTTCTGTTGCAGGGAGAGTAAACCATCCTCTGCCATGCGCGCTCATTGTCCTAACGGTGATCAGCAATCAACTTTCCACATTCGGATTCGGATGCAGAAAGCTTTATTCATCCGTCTAGGGTGAATCAGTTAAAACATTCACTACCTTCACGTGAACAAACGGGGAGTAAATGGAGAATAAAACAGCTAAAAAATAAAAGGGCCCACAAACATTGTGAATAGAAAACAGAAATATTTTATTTTTATTTCTATTTTCTCCTTCTACTTTGACCCTTGGTTTTGGACTAAGCTACAATCTGTGTTTCGCTCTCTTTCTTGTATGTAACTGTATCTATTCCCTCATTTTATTTTCTGCTGTTTTTAACTAAGTTTCTCATGTATTTTCAGTGTCTTTTTAAAATAGAAGCTGGCGACTGATCTTGGCCTTTGTCTCACTTGAAAAAGAGGTTTCAGTCTCAAGGGACCTCAAAATGTTTTACTTGTAACATGGTTCAGTAGAAGTAAGTAGAACGCTGTGGTTACCTGTAAGTAGTTAACACTCTGCGTTGTGCGTATTGTCTGTCAGGAACGAGGAACACGACATGAGAAAGTCCCAGTTTGGAACGAGGATGTAGACATCAGAAACACCCGCGTCCCTTCAGAATGAGCAGCTGCAGAACACGTCCATCCGCATTCTGCAGCTTTAATAAGCAGCAATAAAAGGGTCAGACAGGCTGAATGCACAAACGGTGTTGAGACGCTCTCGTCTGTGGAATTGACGTGGTTATTGTTCTTGTACAAGTAAAAAGTGAACACAGTACAGTTTCCTCTGCTGACACCAGCACCACAAAACAATTCATGTTCTGAGTTTGTACTTTATACCTCAAAAAGAGATCGAATTCGATCCAACTTAGTACGTGAATCCAAGGAAACAAACACAGTGAAAACATTTTCTACAGTCGGACCTGCGGAGGCAAAGCCAACAGAGCGGCACACAGGTCATTGTTGGGACCAGGCATCTTGCCCATGTTCTCCCATCGGTGGATGGCGGGATCGTAGCGGTGGACCATCTTCGTGTCGCTGTAGTCTTCTTGGCGGTAGCCGCCGAGCACATAAAACTTCTCCTCTAGAACGGCACTTCCTGCTCCTACGTGTGGCACCGGCAGAGCGGAGAAGGCCGTCCAGCAGTCCGCCGCCGGAACGTACATCTCACACGCTAGCTGGTCGACGAGAGCCGCGCTAGCGTCTGCGGTGACGCCGCCCGCCACGTAAAGCCGCTCACCCAGCGTCTCCATGCAGTGGTGGGCACGGGCTTGGGCCATGTTCTCCAGATAGGAGCTGCCCGTCTCCGGGTGATAGCGAAACATGGACGCGAGGCACGTGTCGTCGTGGTTCAGTCCACCAGAGATGAAGATCTGACCTTGTAGAACTTTTGCAACGTGTCCACTTAGAGGAGAATCCAAAGGACAGGCAAAGCTGAAACCGAGAACACAAGAATATGACGTTACGAATGAAGATGTCACACCATAAGTGATCCTCTGGTGTACCTCCAGGAGTTTTGGGCGGGGCAGTATCGTTCCACACTTTCCAGATAGTCGGGCTCAGAATGTCCGCCGGTGGCGTATATGTTCCCGCCCAGCACAACCGCAGAAAAAGAATCTCTCTTCACTTCCATGTCAGCCAGTCTCTGCCAGCTGTTTCCGAGAGGATCGTATCTGCAGACGCAGTTGAAGGAGAGGTCAGATGGAGGTCGACGTGATGTCAGTTTACGATCGGCTCCTCTTACCTGTAGACAGAATTCAGGATGTCTCTGAGGCCGTAGTACCTCTTGCCCCCGATCACGTACAGTCGCCCTTTGAGCACAGCGACCTGGTGCCCGAACCTCCCTGACTCTGGAATCTCCCCCAGCCTTCTCCACTCCATGGCCTTTTTTATCCCCGTGTGGTTCATCAGGGAATTCCCGAACCAGAGTTCTCTGCTGACGCTGCGATTCCCCAGATCCTCAGAGATCCAGTCCCCCCCGACCAGGACCAGACTCTCTTTTGGCCGATAGATGCGGCACTGGCTCTGCCGAACCGTTTCACTGGAACAGAAATCCTCACAAACTGCTTCATAGACTTCTGCCAGGCTGTGCTCAGACCACATGTTCTGAGACTGAACCTCCTTGAACTCTTTGAAGGTCATCAGGGGAAAGTGGACGGTTTTCATTAGTTCTCTGGCGAGTTTCAACCGCCTCGTGGGTTTCGCGTGGATCCAGGCCACCACGGCTTTGAACACAACCAGCTCAGATGGAACACAGAGCGAACAGCTGTTGAGATACTTCAGCAGCTGTTTGTATGGAAGGTCCTGGAACTTCGAGGTGCACGCCACCTTTTGGAACTGCCTCACAACGAAATCGTCCGCAACCTCGAGAAGCTGCTCCATCTCAAAGGCTTCGGCAAAGGAGGCCACATCCAGACAGGAGCTGGGGTTCATTTCCTGGTGCAAGAAGTTGAGACACAAGGAGAGGGCGGGTTGGTATTGGAGCTGGAGGGAGACACTGGTGAGCTCAAACACCCGACCCCAGCTGAGGGGGAGCGTCCCGCTGTAGGAGGAGTCGACCAGAGCCTCCAGGTCCAGAGCTGAGAGGGAAGGAAGGACGACACGGCGCTGATGGGACTCCCTCATCCCCGAGCAGAACATTCCTCGGAAGTAGTCGCTACTTGCAGCCAAGATGACTCTGTGGACTGAAAGCAGGTCGGGAGCAAGTTAACGTCATCCCTCCCCCCCGTTCTTTTTAGGACACTGACATGAAATCGTCACTGAGAAGTCACCTGGTGTCTCCTGGTGCTCATGTGCACACGTGGCCACCGGGTGGTGCTACAGCTGCACCAAGACGGAGGCAGAAATACCAAAACTGTCACATGGAGAAACTGAATCTAACGGGATTAAAATTCGTTTCTGCAGACGAGCGGACTTTACATGTCAGTCTTGGATTTCATGAAGTAAAATGATTTCAGGTGATAAAGAAATGGACATGAAGCCTCGTCCACAGGTGGGAGCTGTTCACCTTGAGCTGTTTTTGCACCAGCTGCTCAGGAACAGTCTGTCATGGTTCGTATCGATGACCAAAGACAAACTCCACTAATCCACCCCCCCCCCCCACACACACACACGCATAAACTGAGGCGGATTAATTTGGGAATTGCACTCATTTTCTGTATTCTTTTCTTTTACTTCAATTTCAGGTTGTTGTTGTTGTTGTTGTCAAAGCACAGTTATAATCTACTTATTTGCACTAAAACAAAAGGAGAGTCTGACTTCACGGACCTGCTCAGTATTGGTAGGTACTTGTGTATACTAGTTATCCGTAACAAATCTCACTTTGTGTTTGTCGGAGATGTTGTGCTCATCGGCCATGGTTTTGTGTTGCTAGCAGACGTCCATTCCGTCCAGTGGGAATGTCCTGGTCTGTCCTGGTCTGTCCTGGTCTGTCCTGTTCTGTCCTGGTCTGTCCTGTTCTGTCCTGGTCTGTCCTGGTCTGTCCTGTTCTGTCCTGTTCTGTCCTGGTCTGTCCTGGTCTGTCCTGGTCTGTCCTGTTCTGTCCTGGTCTGTCCTGTTCTGTCCTGGTCTGTCCTGGTCTGTCCTGGTCTGTCCTGGTCTGTCCTGTTCTGTCCTGTTCTGTCCTGGTCTGTCCTGGTCTGTCCTGGTCTGTCCTTTCCTCGATACCTTCCAGGTCATGTGACCTTCAGGCTCAAACCAGTGTGTAGTTCAACTTTTTTTTTTCTTTCAGTCCCATATTGTCAGAAAACCGTTCATTTCTATGACAGGAGGTAGAACTTCCTCGATGGATTTTCAACCCAAACTTGACCTCCTCGGTTTTGTGACGCGGTGTAAGGTCACAGGTTGGCGTGCGACAGTGTCACATCTCATTGGTGGAACTCACCGTGAAGCGACGCCCCCAGAGCATCCAGGGTGACGTCGCAGCCCACCCGGCCCACCCTCAGCTCTCTGAGGGACAGCAGACTGACCAGCAGCTCGTCTGCTGCTTCTCTCTTCTCTTCTCCAGGTTGGGCGGACCCCTCCTCCTCTCTGGCGCAGAGATCCAACACCCTGGCGGCGCCTAGCGCCTCAGCGGCGTCTCTGATGGGACCGACGGTGTCCGTGTTGAGACGCGACATGAGCCCAGTGTAGGCAAAGTCCACGATGGCCCCCAAGCAATCCGAGTCCACGGCCACGTGCAGCGTCCGCCGGTGCCCCGCCAGGTCTGCCTCCTCCTCCTCCTCCTCCTCCTCCTCCTCCTCCTCCTCCTCCCTCACGCTCAGTTCCTCCCTGACGAGGGAGCTGACGGCGGCCATGATGGGCGCGTGCACGAGGAAGCTCCTGCCGTCGTGCGCGGCGAGCGTGAGGTCGGCGAGCAGAGACGAGGCCCTGAACGCCGTCAGTGTGTCGAACAAACGTACGGCGTGATGGTCTTCACTGCAGATCTTCACCTCACCGCCATCGTCACCCTCTGATGAAGGTTCTGACTCCTCCTCTTCCTCCTCTTCCTCCTCCACCTCCCTCGGTTCCTCCTCTTCCTGTCCTCCTCCATCCTTCATTTCCTCCGCCTCTATCACCCCCTCCTCCCCCTCCTCCTCTTGCTCCACCTCTT